>APFE031157991.1:0-11007 GCA_000404065.3 Pinus taeda | reverse complement strand
GAGTAGGAGGAGGAGTATGTGGTGGTGGTCTTTGAGGTGGAGGTGGAGGTGGAAGTGAAGGTGGACGAGGTCGAGGAAGAGAGGGTGGAAGCGGAGGAGGGGTAGTTGAAGGACTAGGAGGATGAGGTGGAGGATAGGAAGGAGGTGGAGGATGAGGTGAAGGAAGAGGTGAAGGTGAAGGTGGAGGTGGTGGAGGAGGAGGAGAGGTGAAGCTGGTGCTGGAGGAGGAGGGGGTGGATAGTGTAGAGGTGGAGGTGGAGGTGGTGGAGGAGAAGGGGGAGGGGGATGCGGAGGCGATGGAGGTGGAGGTGTAGGTGGAAGAAGAGGTCGAGGAGTTGAAGGTGGAGGTTGAGGTGGAAGTAGAGGAGGTGGAGGTGGACAAGGCGGAGTAGGAGGAGGACGTGGTGGTGGAGGAGGAGACACAGGTGGTGGAGGAGGTCGAGCTAGAGGTGGAGGTGTTGGAGGAGGAGCTGGATGTGGAAATGCGGGAGGAGGAAGCTGTAGAGGTGGTGGAGGTGGAGGAGGAGGAGGAGGGGGATGTGGGAGTGGAGGTTGACGGGTGGAGATGGAGTTGAGTACGAGTGGTGGAGATATAGGTGGAGGTGGAGGATTTTTGATGTGAATGTGGTGGGGAGGAGAAGGAGGAGGGGAAGTGAGGAGGAAGAGGAGGTGGTGGTGGAGGAGGTGAAGGTGGAAGTGGTGGAGGTGGTGGTGGATGTGGAGGTAGATGTGAAGGATGAGGCAGAGGAGGTAGAAGTGGAGGTTTAGGTGGAGGTAGAGGAGGTGGAGGAAGAGGATGAGGTGGTTGTCAAGTTAGTGGTGGAGGAGCTGGAGTCAATGGATCAAGTGGAGGCAGAGGTGAGGGTGGAGGTGGGGGAAGAGGAGGTGGTGGATGAAGAGCTACAGGTGGATGAGGAGAAATAAGTAGGAGGAGCTGGTCAAGGAAGAGTTGATAGTGTATAAGGCAGTGTGGGATATGGAGGCACTGGAGCAGGAGGAGGAGGAGAAGGAAACACAATAGTTACTATAATAGTTACACACCAAGGAGTTGAAAAACCTATAGATGGTGATGAACCATAGAATCCTAAACATGTCGGTTTATTTGAAGTGAAGTAAATGGATAGCTATTTCTCTATTAGAGAATCAATGCATAAGAAGGAAAAGTAACTTGATGTAAAGATTAAAATCATTTACTAAATGTTATAATTCATAAACACTAGAGTTAAAACCCTAAACACTAGACTTGCAATATTTTATTTCTTTGAAAAGTTTTATTTAAATTTTTAGAAATATTTTTCCATTATTGTAAATGTTTTTTTAATTATAATTTAATAATAAATAACTAATTATAAATGCATTTCAAATGGTTTTTGTGAAGGTTATATTTTTTTCTCAAGTAAATGAATATCCTATTTAATGTTACAAATATTAATATTTAAAAAAAAACTCATATTCATATATATATATAAGCTCATATATATATATATATATATATATATATATATATATATATATATATATATATATATATATATATATATATAATTTTTAAATAATGAATTCTAAAGCTTTATTGTAATTGACTTCAAATTTTAATATTAAAACATTTGCCTGTTTTCTTTTCTTGGGAAGTAAATTTTCTATTGTTTGGATTTATAAATTTACACTCATAGCACAAGAAGTGTGTTGGACTGCAACTAGGAAGCCCAACCAAACAAGTAACCTCAAATGTTTCAAAATATGAAGAGACACAAAGATAAGACGTGGAGCTAAGACAAGAAAACATCAATGAAAAGTAAATATACATAGGAAGATAGGCATGCATGCATATTTCCCAGGATCAATAACCTTTATTGGGATGGGATGCTTATTTCTCCTAGGAGTGCACCAAGGATTAGGAGGAGTCCCCATTTACCATTAAATTCTCACACGAACACTCGTTTTATGACCAACATCAACAATCCAATCTTCAACCTCAGCGAACAACTATGTGGTCATGTGGTCATGTGGGTGCCACAAGTCTCAAGGTGAGGTTAACTGCCTGCCCTTCCCACTAGGCCCTTAAATGTTGATGCCAAGATCACGCGCATGATCAATAGGATGTGGGTCTGGCCCCCTTGCCTTAGCGCCTCTGCACGTGCATTCAAGACGGTCTCTTGGTGGAGCATATACACAAGACCTCGGGCTATTACCGAGCACTCCTCCACCTTCGCACCTTCTGTTGAATGTCAAGGTCATGTGATTAGTGTCGTGACCAGGGTCAGTCTAAACATCCCATGCCCATCTCCACCATTGTGTCATAGGCATATGGAACCAAATATGACCACGGGTCTAGGCTGGTAGCCCAACCCCTCCTTCCTAAAGCTTTAAATTTAAACATTATATAATAGTTCAATCTATGCTATGTTAAGAACTACCATGTGGCATGTTGGTGAAGTTCTCTATTATGGAGTGGGAGGTCTAGGGTTCAAATCCCTTAGACCTTGGTCAGACCCATACCAAAAATTTAATTCACCCTAGGGTGCCATGTGGCAGCCATGACTGGGCCACACAACACCCAATTATTGGTCCACATAGAACTAGCACGGACCAATAAAATGTGCCAAGAATAAATGAAATAGAGGATGACACTTAGCAAGTTGTCATTAGCTCATACCTTACATAGTCACTCTGCTGACTTACTATATGATCAACCTAGTCAACTGATCAGTCAATGGACCTACTGGAATTTTAATTCTTGGGCCAAACAATGAGCACATGATAACTTCAGCATATGGTTTGAGATTGAGGTAAAACAAATATCATTGGATTGAGAACAACAAACACTTCAACTTGATGCTACATTTAAGAATTTTTGGACACTTTCATTTTTGAGAAAAATTGTGATGAGCTGATCATCTATGAAATCGAAGATCTTTAGTTTCCTATTGGTCAAATAATTTCCAGAAAGAATGTAAATTTGACTTGGTGAAGGTATTGTTTTTATTGTAAAAGTAAATCTAGCTTCCAAGAATACCCCTATTATAAACAAATTGTCTAATTGCAAAATTTGACGTATGAAATTCTATGAATGACAAATCATTCTTCCTAAATTTCAAGAAAAATAATTTTTTCCCTTTAACTTCCTTTGAATAACCAAAACGAGTCATATTTGTATAACTATTAAAATATTGCATCGTATACTAGTTGTTGGAGAGTGTTCATGATTATTTGATATATCTTCTTACACTTTGCTCCCAAATTGGAATTCACAAATAACAATTCAAATATTCATGGATTTGATAGAACAATTTCAACTCACCTCCCTTTTTTAATGTCTTAGGGACACATAAGGTGTTGGTAGATTGTTTGCACAACCTAAGATAACACATGAAGGAAAATTCCATAAATAAAAAATGGTGGAGGCACCTATCATGATGTCACTTCCTTAAAATTATGAGTAATTAGTGTGCCCATATAATAATTGACAAGGGGATTTACTCTCGTCCCACAAAATATAGGTAATTAAATCTACCAAAGCATAAGATCTTTGGCCTGTTTTACTAAAATTCAATAATAAACTTTTGGGTGAGATTATGTTTTCCTCTTGTTTAAAATGCATTTTTGAATACATAAATAGATTTAACACCTAGTCCATTTAGGGAAAAAGTTACAATGAAATATTACAACAAAGGGGCCTAAACATCTATTAGAGTACACCCTTAAATCTTTACACTATTCATTCTAATTTTCATACACCAAGATCATGATTGAGGATTTATTTAGGTATTGGATAAAGGAATCTAGATTTAGCGTGAGATTTTTTTTCCTTTTTTATCCATTTCCTTTCTCTTTCAATTTTGTATACCTTCACATTGGTTAAATATTGGGTGAACCTAGACATCAAAGATCAGTTTGAATATGATCTAATGCGAAAGTGAACTTGCTTCAATATATTTCCATGGATATATGTGGAAACCAATATTGTGTAATGTAGAAGTGTGTAGAGATTATATAGCATATGCAGACGATAGAATGATAAGAGACTTGCAAGAAACTAACGAGAGGTGACAATAGGGATCTTACGTTGGTGTGACTAACAAGAATAGACAAGACACCACAAGACATAAGGTAGAGATGGTGGTCCAAATTTGGTATTTGAGAAAAATCAAATAGTTTAAGAAGAATTTTGTAACTTTTATTTAAGTGTTTATTAAAAGAATTTACTAAAGTGTTATAGACCCTAAACCATAAGAGCTAGTGAAGTAATCTGGACCGTTTCTTGCAAGCGGATTTCACCATCGCAGCCTTTTTGGTTTTGTTTTTGGGATTTTCAAGAATGAATTTAATATTCCGGTTTCTAAATTAGGTAACGTTTTTCTTTTTTCCGTTTTAAAAAGATGTCACACGGTTATATCCATAATTATCATGTCTTCCAATGCTATCACATGGTTATACATCACTACATTATGGTTATCCATCACTATCACAACAACAATGCAATGTCGTTATCCATCACTACCGTATGGTAATCCATCACTATCACAATGACAAACCAACGTGCCACACAACATAACGGAATTGTTCTCAAAAAAGTTGAAAAGGATGAGACTATGGCCGAAGATCACCGAACGAATTGCCCTCTCAGCATGGATTTCTCTGTCAAACGGTTCTTCAAGAAAGGAGACATATATCCGTTGAAAACTTTGAAACAATTGGAGACTTTTCTTTGAAACCTTTGTTAAAGAAAGGACAGATAGATAGATATACGTTGAAAGAAATGATATATAGAAGACTCCAGAAATCTGTCAATTGGTCTTCTTCGATATTTCTATGTGCACCGATATGTTTGTGTGGTCTGATATGTTTGTGTGCTAAGTCTGTGCCTGTGGGTATGCTTGAGTCTGTATGTATGAGTTTGTCTGTGTGAGTCAAGTCGGTCATGGGTCATGTTATATTATGTGAGAGGCGATGAGGCAAACAAATTCCCAACTTGAGCGGAATGGTGACCGAATTGCTAAACAATCATTGTTCTTGGACGTTAATGCCTTATTTCCGTTGCATTATGCTTTTGTCTACTCTCATAGACACCATCATTTCTTTTTAGTTCATTTCTGCAATTGCAATGTTTTATTTCAAATCTCATGCCTTCCTTTCATTTCTTTAAAAAATATTCTAGGGATTTGTTAGATTATTTTATGTATTGGAACCTCCAACTGAAGAGCGAGTTGAGTTGATTTGGTAAGGCATAATCAATGCCCCTTCTCGATAGCTAATAGGGATTCAATTATAGGTTCATTTCCCCTAAACTCTACCTTCAAGGAAAACCCTAGTCATTTCATTTTAGTTTTCTTTCCTATGAAACGGAGATGATCTGTAGAGCTCTGTTAGGGTTTGGAGTCAACGGATCCATGGCATCGATTGGGCCTGCAGTGGATCTCATCCCATTTGTGCCATGATGTATGAAGGTTCCATAGATGTTGGAGAAAAGACTGCGAAGGTGTCGAAGGGGAAATCCCAAACAGGTGAAGCTGACAATGTCCTCATTTACAGAGGATCTATGTAGCCATCACGACTCTGAAGGTGCACTGTGCTTTGTGCTGATATGTCGTGGTGATGCCTGAGGCCCTAAAGAAAGATGAGGCACCAAATATTGGTGTAAAACATGTGGCTCCAAAGGCGGTGGCTCTCAATGCCAAGGATCCAGCTACAGGCACTAAGACCACTGCTCCGAAGGCCGTTATAAATTCTATCCCCAGGATCGTCTACGGGGTCGCAAAGAAAGCTGAAAATGAGTCTCGCTACATGGAACAGGGCAATAGTTTCTTGAAGGAGCCCACAGAGATCCCATTTCATTGTGGCACACCTAAGGCTACTTGGTCATGCCACCTCAAGATAGAATCAAAACCCTCATCACTAGTAAATTCTTTTTTATTTAAAGCTTTTATTAAAACCCTTTCGGAGATGTCACTACTGATTTGGGTTCACGCAATAGACTGTGTGATGCATTTGAAGAATCTTATCTCAAATGATTTTGGATATCTAGATAGATTACAATATATGGGGGCAGAGCTCTCCAGGATCCTAAACCTCTCAGATAATAAATTATTTTACCTATTTCTCCTATAATACTCAATCTGAGGCTGAGACGTGGTGCAACAAATTACAACAAAAAAAAAATTCAGGAGGAGGCTTTGGGAGTAGTTCAACCAAAAACACAAAAACACATCAGAAGCACAAAAATGGAGGATTTTCTTTCATGAATATCCTATAAGGGAAAAATTCAGCTTCAACGACAACAAAGCAAGCCGGAACTGAACCAGGTCCATACATTGTGGAGAAATTGAATCACATCCCAAAATTAAACATAGATATACTAGAAACAGATGAGCATTGTAATATTTTGGAAAAATAGGCTATTATCTATCAATTCATCTGTTTCTGGACAAAACCCACTGAGCTCTTTCATTGGATTTTTGCAAACTGGAGTACTCACTATGATATTGACCTTTGTTCTAAGGGGTTTTTCATTGTAAATTTCCCATTAACAGAGGCTAGAGACATCATATTACGGGAAGGACCATGGTTCTGGGTATCCATGGGTCATTTCATCACACCATGGTTTACGAAATTTATGCAAATACTATGGTTGTATCTAGGATGCTAGTTTGGGTTCATCTGCAAAACCTCCCATGACATCTATGGGACCAGCCAAACCTTCTAGGCATCAACAACACCATAAGCTGATACATTAAAATAGACACACAAATACTGGAGGAAAGAATTTTCACATTAGCACGAATATGTGTAGAGGTAGATCTTAGCAAAGTCTTGTCGACCACATTCAACTAAAGCACAAACAGTGGTGCTGGACACAGATACTTGATTATGAAAATACAACATTTAGATGTAGAAAGTACCGGCAAACAGGACACCAACAAAATATGTGCCTTGAAGCCAAAAAAACACTGGAAGAAAGAAGAAAACAGGGAAACAAACCAAAGGATGGAAATTTTCACCACCAAGCTCTGATGAGGAGGAGGAAGTTAGTGTGAAACATCCCATACCAACGAGGACAATCATATGAACAAGGAATCAAAAGCATAGGAATTACATCCACAATGTTCGATGGATTCACAACCAATAAATATACCAGACACAATGGATACCCGTGGATCCAAATGACTACCTACATCAAACAACTCTTATTCTGATAAAGAAAACCCTCTACCTGAGGATGATACTTCACTTGCACTTGTATCTTCGATGCAGACTCAAGGGGAGTGGTGCATGGTGGAGAAGAAAAAAGGGAGAAAAGCATGACTTTTCTCCTAATGTGTACATTATTTTTTGCAATTTTTGAGGAATCATTGACTAGCCCATGAATGGGTCACAACATCTACAACATGTAATTTTGTTTTAATTAATAAAATTAGGATCTTTCTCCTAGAAAAAAAATTAATATTTGGAATGTTTAAACAAGATATATAGTCATTTAAGAAAAATAATAACCTTCACAAAACCATTTGAATATATTTATAATTATTTTAAAATTAAGTTATTAATTACTAAATTTAAAATTAAAAAAATAATAGAATATGGAAAAATTATCTTAAAAATTAAATAAAACTTTTAAAAGAAATTAAATATTGCAATATATATATATATATATATTGGGGGAAAAAGGGGGAGTTAAAAAATGAGAAATATTATATATATATTTATATATATAAATATATATATTATATATATAAGTTCTATATACAAAATTGGCAGTAATTTATCGAATATTTTATACAACAAACTTATAAAAATAATAATTAAATAAATGTTAAAGTGAATTCATGTTGCCAACCAGAACCAAAAGGGTGAGATAAGAACACAATTAAATGTTAAAACGAATTCATGTTGCCAACAATAACCTACAGAGTGAGATATAGACATAATTAGATGTTAAAATAAATTCATGTTGCCAACACTAACCAACCAGGTGAGATACAATATGTATACTAGATTTTTAGTAAGGTGTAAATAAATGTTTACATATTTCTTTTAGACTTTTACTTAGCGTAAATAAATGTTTATTCTACTCCACACTCTCCACACTAGGACCACAACAGACGACTTTTCAAAATGCCTCTTTCGGCAACATCAGTAGTCGCTCAATGCCTCCATTCATAACTCATCGCCTCCAAGTCCTCAGAAAAATTCAAAAGCTCCACAACGCGCTCCTAATAAGAATATGACGTGCTGATTTTAAACAATTCGATAAAAATGCATACAATTCCGTGGAATAAAGAACAGAAGAGATGGTGGCTGGGGTGCGCCCGGGTTACAGGAAATGAGAATGAAGGAATTGGAATTTTCCACTTTCAACTTCCTGCCTAGATAGTCTACTTGCCACTGGGCATTTTGGAGGATGGGTTCTGAGCAATTGCCAGTGAGTTTTCCATTATTATTGTTTTCTTTTTGTTTTATTAAATGTTATATTAATAATCTGTTTCAAGGATCGCATTATAATAATTTATGGTGTGTATTTGATGATATTAGATTGATAGCTGCGTGACATTTTTTGATTTGTAGATTTTATATTTGAGTTTGAATTTTATTAAAAGGGTTCAAGAAAATTTAGTAATCTATTTAAAGTTTATTTAGGTTTATTTTTAAATTTTTAGAATTTTTTTTATTTACATTTTCAATTTAAGTTTCCATAAATATTAGGTGAAGGCTATTTTAATTCTTCTCATTGCATATAATAATTTGATAGAATTTATTTTCTTTTTTTCTACATTTTATTGTTAATTATTTCTCAAAATTTTAACAATGTAGTTATTTTTCTCTATATCTTATTATTAATACCTATTTTTTAATTTTTTGCATGGAGATGGAGAATGAAGATGATTTGGAATTACAATTTGTAACATTTTGTTTATTTATATGTAAATTATATTATTATTTGTAAACAATCAAAAACTATATTAATAAGATTTGTATTTATTTTGAGGGAGGGGATTTTCCCTCTCTCTCGGACCTCAAGATAGCTATGGATATGGTTAGATGTGAGGTATGTCTAGTGCAATTATGGTTATTTTGTTATTATGTTTTTTTCTCTCTTCTTAAAGAAATTTACAAAAAAAAAATTCTAGAATGTAGTAAAAATTATAAAATGGTGATAATTTGTTTAAATAAATTGATATTGGTAATGAATGAACAATTAAACTTTAAACAAAAGAAATAAATAAGTAAATTGAACTTCCTTCTCCCAAAATGAACTTGGGTTGTACAACTTCTCTTCCTCATTCACCAAACCTTAAGCTCCTCCAATGGTGATGCATTTAGGGCCAACTTGGTCCAATCTCACACTTCCCTCAAATTGTCCACATGTGTCCAATACCAAACTTTGCAACCTGGACCTCTGATTCGACTAGAAAATCAACATCAACAAGACGATACATATACCTTGCTTTCCAACACACTCCTTGTTCTCTTGTCCTCAAGATATAAGCTTCTCGAGATATGGTTAGGGCACACCAACAACCCTAAATAACTACTCCCGACTATGTTTCCCTTCTCCAAAGACATTCTCTTCTTTTGATTTCCTTTCTAGACTTCCAAGCATTATTTTGGTCATAAGGAACCTCCTCAAAATACCCTACAATTATCTGTCTCACAACAACAAGTGATCGGAGCTATCTAGAAAGGAAGAAACTATTGTTCAGCTACCTATCTCCTTGGAGTAACTGTTGCTAAGATAGAGATGTTTTACAAGCCCTCTCGACCATCCAAATTATGCCTCCAACATGATGCTGTAGCAACAATTCCTTGTCGCCTGAATAGAGATCCAAACACCACATAAAAGTAGTGAAGAAAATTACCCAAACTTATCTTAGAACTACAACCTTGTTCATCATGGCTATCCACACCCAAACATAACATAGCTCCTCCACATCTTGTGCCAAAGTCATCCTCCTTGCTAGCATGTTAGCTGCCTCAAGTACACTGTCTATCTCAAAGGTATACCTAATTTTATTTGCACTTTTGATGTGCTCTAAATCTCCAACAATTAGCTTCTATTTATATGCACACACGTGGCTTTGTGAATTTTTCCTTGGGGCATACTTTAGCCCAAGTTGACCTACCAAACTAGACAAATTAACCACCAACCACATATAAAATTAATATCTCTTATTAGAGACCTCTATTTTGAGTGACTTTAGCTACCCTTTTCTCCTTTAGGTGTCCTCTAACACCTCCAAGTGTCAAATCACTCAAAGTCCAATTGTTTTTTCCTAATTAATTTAGGTGAAAAACTCCAAGATTGGGTTCCAATGCCATATCAATTGTGTTGCTCTTCTTCATCCAAACACCCATTGCTAGGGCTTCAAGTTCTTCCCAAGCTACTAAATCTCAAAAAACTCTTTAAATATAGATCCACAAGAGATTTCATATTAGACTACAATTGACCATATGCTTATAGAACGAAGTCAATAGGCTAACAAAATATTCCCAATTCCACCACAAGCTTGAGAAGCGCCGAGGGATATAATTTTACCATTTTTAGACACTGGAAAATAAGAAGAAAGGAAAGAAAAATTATACCCAAGGACATTTAAATTTTACATCTAAGTACCTATCATAGAATCTTCTAAGAAGATTGCAAGTTAAGACTCACAGTGTTCGAAATTGATTCACACATCAACATATAATACCTATTGCCAAGAAATTTCGATGGGTATTTAACTACAAGGCCCACAATACCTATAGAATTTAGACTCAATTTCCTAAGAAGTGTTGGAGCATACCCAAGAGAAGGGTAAAAACCGTAAAGAAGCGTATAATTGCAACAATTTCTGGCATCATCTACTGGAAGAGACACCTTGTATTAAACAGGACATGTCAAAGATGTATTGAAATAAAAAGATAGAAAATGATGGTAGATAATTAAATATAGGAACATCAACAATTCACTTCAACCAAAGTTAGCATATAAAATGGAAGTTCGACACAGACAGAATTGACGATAGTTGA
>APFE031157979.1:0-13552 GCA_000404065.3 Pinus taeda | reverse complement strand
TACTCTGAAATGGATCGATTTCATGATTGGCGAGTTCTTGTTTCTATGACTGCTTCCAGTTCCAATATAATTTTTCCTTCCTCGTCAATTTCTGGCAATATTGTTTGAACTGGGAGCTTGTCGCCTATAACCTTCTTTAAACATGAAACATAGAAAACTGGGTGCACTCGAGAAGCTGCAGGAGGCTCAAATTTGTATGCCATAGTACCAATCTTTTGCAACACCTTGTACGGACCATAATACTTTGGTCACAATTTGTTATCCTTTTTAGCTTGCTTGAGGGACATTTGTTTATATGGTTGTAGCCGTAGGAATACCCAATTACCTACATCAAAACTTCTTTCACTGTGATGTTGATCTACCTGTTGTTTCATTCTATTCTACGCCAACATGAGGTTATCCTTTAAGAGTTGGAGAACTTGTTGTTGATGCTCGATGTGATGTTCCACTGCTTGAACCTTAGAATTTTCTCTTAAATATGATGTGATGGATGGTGGCTGATATCTATAAAGTGCCATAAATGGGGTAATTTTGTTGCAGTATGGAAGGAAGTGTTATACCACCATTCAGCCAGAGGCAACTGTTTGACCCATTGTGTCTGTTTATTAAATACAAAGCAACGTAGATATCCTTCCAAACATTTTTTTACTATCTCCGCTTTCCCATTAGATTGAGGATGATAAGATGAGCTATGAGCTAACTGAGTACCAAGACAAGAAAATAATTCTGTCCAAAAATTTCCTGTAAAAATGGGATCTCTGTCACTTACAATAATCTTTGGTTTCCATGTAGCTTTTGAATTGTTTCCATAAATGCACTAGAAACTGTACTGGCTTTAAATGGATGTGATAATGCACAAAAGTGTGCATACTCGGTAAGTCTGTCAACTACCACCATGATGACACTCTTTCCCTCAGACTTGGGTAAACCTGTGATAAAATCCATTGAAACCTCCTCCCAACATTGGCTTGGAATGGATAAAGGTTGTAATAGACCTAGTGTCTTAATTGTTTCAGCTTTATTTTGTTGGCATACCAAACATTTCGCCACAAACTTTTGAATATCCAATTAAAGGCCATCCCAAAAAAATTCCTTCTTAACCTTGTGGAAAGTTTTTAAAAATCCGGAGTGCCTTCCTAAGGGAGAAGCGTGCAATTTCAGAAGAATTTTTTGTTTGAGTTGGGAATTCTTACAGAGGTATAAGCGATCTTTGTATCATAACGAATCATTTTTCTAACTAAATGTATCAGATGTATTGGAATTTTGTTGTAACTTTCGAATAAGTTCCCACATTTCTTCGTCATTCTTCCATTCCTCCCTTGCTTCGTTTATCCAATCTGGTTGAATAATAGAAATGGCGCACAACAATGCTTCCACATTCTCATCCTTTTTTGAGAGTGCATTTGCCACAACATTTTGATTCCATTTTTTGTATATGATTTCAAAGTCATAACCCAACATCTTTGTGACCCATTTTTGTTGTTCTTCAGAGGATAATCTTTGTTCTAAAAAGTATTTAAGACTATCATGATCCGTTTTTACCTTGAAGTGTCTTCCCATTAGGTAGGGTCACCATTTCTTAAGTGCATGTAGTATTGCCAACATTTCCTTCTCATAAATAGCTTTGTGTAAATACTTTTCCTTGATTGGACTACTTTCGAAAGCAATGGGTTTTTCATCTTGCATTAAAACAACACCAATTCCATTTCCGGAAGCATCACAATCCACAATAAAGGTTTTTGTGAAGTCTGGTGTAGCTAAGACCCGTGCTTGGCACATTGCCTCTTTAAGATATTCGAAGACCTTTGTTGCTTCTGGAGTCCATGAAAATGCATCTTTCTTCAATAATGTTGTTAGAGGTTTTTCTATTTTCCCATAATTCTTAACAAACTTGCATAATACCCTGTCAACCTGAAAAATCCTCACATATGTTTTATGGATGTGGGGATTTTCCATTCCTTAATGGCTTTAATTTTGCTAGGGTCTACCTTAACTCCTTCATGAGATACAATATGACCCAGATATTCCACCTCTTGTACTCCAAAGAAGCATTTGGATCTTTTTGCATATAATTTTCTCCTCCAATAGTTGTAGCACCCTGTCAATGTGTTCGACATAATCCTTCCAAGACTTGCTGTAGATTAGTATATCATCAAAAAATACTAACACAAATTTTCTAAGGAAGGGTTTTAAAATGGAATTCATCAAACCTTGAAATGTAGAAGGTGCATTGGTAACGCCAAAAGGCGTGACCAAAAACTCATAGTGACCCTCATGAGTTCTAAATGATGTTTTTGGAATGTCTTGAGTCTTCATTATGATTTGATGATATCCTCAACGAAGATTTAACTTGGTGAGGTAAATTGATCCATTCAATTCATCCAATAATTCATCAATGACAAGAATGGGAAACTTATCTTTAATAGGGAGCTTGTTGAGCTCCCTATAATTTGGACACATGCGCCATGATCCATCCTTCTTGTGCACCAATACTACTGGAGCAGAGAAAGAACTTTGGAAACCTCCATAGAAAAGATAGATCAACGCCTTAGAATTCAGCCTCTTTGAGGGGGCAACCTCCTTTACATTACATAAATGAATAATTTTTGGATGATTTAAATGACAAAACCTCCTTTCTATATATAGGAGTCTAAGGGGTCACAATATAACCAAGCCAACCTAACAATAATAATATAAAGACACAAAAATAACAATAGAGGGATTCTATGGGGCACAGTGATAACAATATGGGGACAATAGGGGGAAAACAATATTAATAAGGGATACAACTACAATATCAATGGGGACATCACTAGTATTATAGGGACCTAACAAGCTTGGAGGATTCAAGGGTTTGATATAAGGACTTGGAGCATACTTGGCAAGGTCAAAGAGCAGCAAGAACTCTTCGAGTCGCAGGAGTCTCAGAACATCTCTTTACGATTGAATAAGATGCCCTGGAGGTAGTGGCATAGGTTGAGGGATCGCAAGTGCAGAGAAGGGTGTGCATTCTTGGCTGTAGGTTGATTGGGGGTGTGAGCCTATAGGTTGGAGGTTCCTACGGTTTGGCACCTTAGTATGTTAATGGTACCAGATGTGTACGTGGATTTGGCTGAGTTATTACCCAATGGTGTCGAAGCCCCTACTCAGGGATGACCCATTGTTGAAAGAAAAAGAACAATGTGGACTCTTGGAATGCTTCCAAACCCTAGCTAGGGTATCCACCATCAAAATAAAACCATAACTAGAAAACGTGGTCTAGCGAGGCATCACACTAAGCCACTTGTAGCCACGTCAAAGGGTGCACACCAAACAAGTATGAATACCACCAAGTCCATCATTAATTTCTCACTTATTCCTCTAGAAGATTTTCTAAGATTACATTATAAAAGATCTTCCAGCATAGTGATCCAAGGATCCACGTGAATAATCCAGGGCCTAATTGGGGACTAAGATGCATTCTAGGTGTTTAGGGCAGGTCATGCAAGCTAGTTTGTGTCCAATGTGAAATAAGAAACCTCAATTATTACAAGAAGTTATCTTTTAGTGAAGCAGAGCTACAAAGGGGAGGCCCGTATGTCTAAATACAGTTACAAAACTTTGTTACAAGTAGATTTGATTAGAGGAGTAAAACAATCGAAATGTTAGCCAAATTTTCTAAATTTTCTTTAATTTCTTGAATCATTTGCCTAATCTACAAGATAAGGTATCAACTTCAAGCGTTCACTTTCCAACTTGTACATATGTAAAAAGATAAATCCTCCAATGATGCTCTCTACATTAATGGGCTTGAAGTGTTGGACAATTCACGATGAGGATTCTTGTTGTCCAAGCTGAACATATAGTGCACGGATGCTCTTACTCAACACATATGCTCCAATGCGATATAATATTTACTTGGTCAAATATACTTTAGGCCAACAATCCATATTTGATTCCCCACGAGAATGTTAAAGGGGAATGTTGTGGATGTGTTGGCAATTTCTTATTTTTGTTGCCAAGGAATTCTTAAGGTGGATGTTGTTGAGTTGGCTGCTCTGCCTAACATATGATCCTAATGTAGATATGCTAATTGTTGCCACCTTATTACGTTTTGGAGAAATATTGGCAAAGCTTGACGTAGGGATGCAATGACCCTTGGATCTCATTAATTAGACACCCTTAGCTTAAGGCTATGGACCACATTATTGTTAGTGGGCACCTACTAACACTAATGTGGCCCATAGCCTTAAACTAAGGGTGTCTAATGAAAGACATCCAAGGGCCATTGCAATATACAAGAGAAAGAGTCAGGCTCTCACTCTCCAAGGTGTACACATGTCAAGAGATCAATCCTCAAGTGTTGGACTTTCCAAGCATGGGTTCCAAATGTCAAGCACTTTTCATAGAAAGGATCCTTGTTGTCCGATTCAAGCATCCAATCATCCAATCATCTTACTCAACAAATTCTACTCACTATTATATTAAATTAGTATTTGTACCCAACATTAGAAACTTCTTAATTTCCATGGGAATATACTCTAAAAGTGAGATCTACATGTATAAAATGTGTGGACATCAGGGTACTTTCTTTATACAACAAATGAAGTTACAAGTACATAACAACTAGCTTATCGAAAATTGGCACAACATGTCCATTAAGCTTGAAAAATACTAGGACACTTGGAATGCTTCTAAATCCTAGATAGGGTATCCACCATCAACAACAAACAATAACTAGCAAACATGGTATAGGAAGGCATCGCACTAAGCCACTTGTAGCCACTTCAAAGGGTGCCCAACAAACTAACATGAATACCACCAAGCCGGCCATTAATTTTTCACTTATCTCTTCGCCACATATCCTAGTTCGTTGTCACCCAAATATATCAAACCCTAGTAGATCACGTCTTCTCTAGATTTTGTTTGTCACAAACCCTAGCTCCTTCAACCCTCACATCAATACAATTATAACGACTCTAATATAGTCTCATTAACGAAACACAATTATTTGTTGACTTCTATATTGACTTCTAAATTAGCATATATGAGCAACACCATAAACTGCTCTAATCTCTATGTGAATATATGGTAAAAATTAGATCCTCAACTACAGAAATTGTGGATAGCACTGTACTTCATTTCTACAAACAATAAAGTTAGAAGTACAGGCCAATTAGCCTATGACAAGTTGGTACATGTCGTTCATGCTTGTCATAGAATAGGAAACTTCAAATGTTTCCAAACATTAGCTAGGGCGTCCACCATCAACAGGAAACCATAACTAGTGAAGATGGCCTAGCAAGGCATCACACTAAGATACTTGTAGCCACTTCAAAGTGTGAACAACAAACTCGAATGAATACCTACAAGTCCACCCTTGAATCCCCACATGCATAGCCGGACGAACCTTAGGTGATGAAAAGGGTGTACATTGCCTATGTGCAGGTTGATGGGGGATGTGAACCAGGAGGTTGGAGGATTGAAGGGTTTGATATAAGGACTTGGAGCATACTTGGCAAGGTTAAAGAGCAGCAACAACTCTTCGAGCCATAGGATTCTGAGAACATCTCTTTCCGGTTGAGTAAGATGCCTTGGAGGTAGTGGCATAGGTTGAGGGATCGTAAGTGTAGAGAAGGGTGTGCATTCATCGGTGCAGGTTGATTGGGGGTGTGAGCCTATAGGTTGGAGGTTCCTACGGTTTGGCACCTTAGTATGTTAATGGTACCAGATGTGTACGCGGATTTCGTTGACTTATGACCCAATGGTATCGAATCCCCAACTCGGGGATGACCCATTGTTGAAAGAAAAAGAACACATACACCTGGAATGCTTCTAAACCCTAGGTAGGATATTCACCATCAACAACAAACCATAACTAGAAAACATGGTCTAGCGAGGCATCACAGTAAGCCACTTGTAGCCATGTCAAAGGGTGCACACCAAACTAGCATGAATACCACTAAGTCCATCATTAATTTCTCACTTATATCATCCAAGTCCCCTAGGAGATTTTCTAAGCTTATATTATAAAAGCTCTTCCAGCATAGTGATCCAAGGGTCCACGTGAATAATCCAGGGCCTAATTGGGGACTAAGATGCATTCTAGGTGTTTAGGGCAAGTCATGCAAGCTAGTTTGTGTCCAATGTGAAATAAGGAACCTCAATTAGTACAAGAAGTTATCTTTTAGGGAGTAGAGCTACAAAGGGGAGGCTCGTATGTCTATGTACAATTACAAAACTTTGTTACAAGTAGATTTGATTAGAGGAGTAAAACAATTGAAATGTTTGCCAAAGTTTTTGAATTTTCTTTAATTTCTTGAATCATGTGCCTAATCTACAAGATAAGGTATCGAATTCAAGCGTTCACTTTCCAACTTGTACACATGTAAAGAGATAAATCCTTGAGTGATGCTCTCTACATTAATGGGCTTGAAGTGTTAGACAATTCACATGATGAGGATTCTTGTTGTCCAAGCTGAACATATAGTGCACGGATGCTCTTACTCAACGCATATGCTCCAATGCGATATAATATTTACTTGGTCAAATACCCTTTGGGCCAAAATTCCATATTTGATTCCCCACGAGAATATTAAAGGGGAACGTTGTGGATGTGTTGGCGATTTCTTATTTTTGTTGCCAAGGAATTCTAAAGGTGGATGTTGTTAAGTTGGCTGCTCTGCCTAACATATGATCTTAATGGAGATATGCAAATTGTTGCCACTTTATTACCTTTTGGAGAAATATTGGCAAAGCTTGACGTAGGGATGCAACGACCCTTGGATGTCATTCATTAGACACCTTTAATTTAAGGCTATGGGCCACATTATTGTTAGTGGGCGCCCACAAACACTAATGTGGCCCATAGCCTAAAACAAAGGGTGTCTAATGAATGACATCCAAGGGCCATTGCAATATACCAGAGAAAGAGTCAGGCTTTCACACTCTAAGGTGTACACATGTCAAGAGATCAATCCTCAAGTGTTGGACTCTCCAAGCATGGTTCCAAATGTCAAACATTTCTCATAGAAATGATGCTTCTTGTCTGATTCAAGCATCCAATCGTCCAATCATCTTACTCAACAAATGCTATTCACTATTATATTAAATTAGCATTTGTACCCAACATTAGAAACTTCTTAATTTCCATGGGAATATACTCTAAAAGTGAAATCTACATGTATAAAATGTGTGAACATCAGGTTACTTTTGTTAAACAACAAATGAAATTACAAGTACATACCAACTAGCTTATCAAAAGTTGGCACAACATGTCGACTAAGCTCGAAAAATACTAGGACACTTGGAATGCTTCTAAATCTTAGATAGAGTATCCACCATCAACAACAAACAATAACTAGGAAGCATGTTATAGGAAGGCATCTCACTAAGCCACTTGTAGCCACTTCAAAGGGTGCCCAACAAACTAGCATGAATACCACCAAGCTGACCATTAATTTCTCACTTATCTCTTCGCCACATATCCTAGTTCCTTGTCACCCAAATATATTAAAACCTAGTAGATCACGTCTTCTCTAGATTTTGGTTGTCTCAAACCCTAGCTCCTTCAACCCTCACATCAATACAATTATAACGACTCTAATATAGTCTCATTAACGAAACACAATTATTTGTTGACTCCTATATTCAATTTACAATGATGGGCACAAGATGCTAAATTAGCATATATGAGCAACACCATAAACTACTCTAATCTCTATGTGAATATATGTTAAAAATTAGATCCTCAACTACAGAAATTGTGGATAGCAATGTACTTCATTTCTACAAACAATAAAGTTATAAGTACAAGCCAATTAGCCTATGACAAGTTGGTACATGTCGTTCATGCTTGTCATAGGATAGGACACTTCAAATGTTTCCAAACACTAGCTAGGGCATCCACCATCAACAAGAAACCATAACTAGTGAAGATGGCCTAGCAAGGCATCTCACTAAGATACTTGTAGCCACTTCAAAGAGTGAACAACAAACTCACATGAATACCTACGAGTCCACCCTTGATTCCCCACATGCATAGCCCGACAAACCTTAGGTGCAGAAAAGGGTGTACATTGCCTATGTGCAGGTTGATGGGGGATGTGAACCAGAAGGTTGGAGGATTGAAGGGTTTGATATAAGAACTTGGAGCATACTTGGCAAGGTCAAAGAGCAGCAAGAACTCTTCAAGCCGCAGGAGTCTGAGAACGTCTCTTTACGGTTGAGTAAGATTACCTAGAGGTAGTGGCATAGGTTGAGGGATCGCAAGTGTAGAGAAGGGTGTGCATTCTTGGGTGCAGGTTGGTTGGGGGTGTGAGCCTATAGGTTGGAGGTTCCTACGGTTTGGCACCTTAGTATGTTAATGGTACCAGATGTGTACGCGGATTTGGCTGAGTTATTACCCAATGGTGTCGAAGCCCCAATTCGGGGATGCCCCATTGTTGAAAGAAAAAGAACAATGTGGATACCTGGAATGCTTCCAAACCCTAGTTAGGGTATCCACCATCAACAACAAACCATAACTAGAAAACATGGTCTAGTGAGGCATCACACTAAGCCACTTGTAGCCACGTCAAAGGGTGAACACCAAACTAGCATGAATACCACGAAGTGCATCATTAATTTCTCACTTATATCATCCAAGTCCTCTAGGAGATTTTATAAGACTACATTATATAAGCTCTTCCAGCATAGTGATCCAAGGATCCACGTGAATAATCCAGGGCCTAATTGGGGGCTAAGATGCATTCTAGGTGTTTAGGGCAAGTCATGCAAGCTAGTTTGTGTCCAATGTGAAATAAGGAACTTCAATTAGTACAATAAGTTATCTTTTAATGAAGCAGAGCTACAAAGGGGAGGCCCGTTTTTCTAAATAGAGTTACAAATCTTCGTTACAAGTAGATTTGTTTAGAGAGGTAAATCAATCGAAATATTTGCCAAATTTTTTGAATTTTCTTTAATTTCTTGAATCATGTGCCTAATCTACAAGATAAGGTATTGAATTCAATCGTTCACTTTCCAACTTGTACACATGTAAAGAGATAAATCCTCCAATGATGCTCTCTACATTAATGGGCTTGAAGTGTTAGACAATTCACATGATGACGATTCTTGTTGTCCAAGCTGAACTTATAGTGGACGGATGCTCTTACTAATGCACATGCTCCAATGCGATATAATATTTACTTGGTCAAATATCCTTCAGGTCAAAATTCCATATTTGATTCCCCACGAGAATGTTAAAGGGGAATGTTGTGGATGTGTTGGCGATTTCTTATTTTTGTTGCCAAGGAATTCTTAAGGTGGATGTTGTTGAGTTGGTTGCTCTGCGTAACATATGATCCTAATGGAGATATGCTAATTGTTGCCACCTTATTACCTTTTGGAGAAATATTGGCAAAGCTTGACGTAGGGATGCAATGACCCTTGGATGTCATTCATTAGACACCCTTAGTTTAAGTCTATGGACCACAATATTGTTAGTGGGTACCCACTAACACTAATGTGGCCCATAGTCTTAAACTAAGGGTGTCTAATGCATGACATCCAAGGGCCATTGCAATATACAAGAGAAAGTCGGGCTCACTCGCCAAAGTGTACACATGTCAAGAGATCAATCCTCAAGCGTTGGACTCTCCAAGCATGGGTTCCAAATGTCAAGCACTTCTCATGGAAATGATCTTTGTTGTCTGATTCAAGCATCCAATCGTCCAATCATCTTACACAACAAACTCTACTCACTATTATATTAAATTAGCATTTGTACCCAACATTAGAAACTTCTTAATTTTGATGGGAATATACTCTAAAAGTCAGATCTACATGTATAAAATGTGTGGACATCAGAGTACTTTCGTTATACAACAAATGAAGTTACAAGTACATACCAACTAGCTTATCAAAAGTTGCCACAACATGTCGACTAAGCTTGAAAAATACTAGGACACTTGGAATGCTTCTAAATCCTAGATAGGGTATCCATCGTGAACAACAAACAATAACTAGCAAACATGGTATAGGAAGGCATCTCACTAAGCCACTTTTAGCCACTTCAAAGGGTGCCCAACAAACTATCATGAATACTACCAAGCCGACCATTAATTTCTCACTTATCTCTTCGCCACATATCATAGTTCCTTGTCACCCAAATATATCAAACCCTAGTAGATCATGTCTTCTCTAGATTTTGGTTGTCACAAACCCTAGCTCCTTCAACCCTCACATCAGTACAATTATAACGACTCTAATATAGTCTCATTAACGAAACACAATTATTTGTTGACTCCTATATTCAATTTACATTGATGGGCACAAGATTCTAAATTAGCATATATGAGCAACACCATAAACTACTCTAATCTCTATGTGAATATATGGTAAAAATTAGATCCTCAAATACAAAAATTGTTGATAGCAATGTACTTCATTTCTACAAACAATAAAGTTAGATGTACAGGCCAATTAGCCTATGACAAGTTGGTACATGTCGTTCATGCTTGTCATAGGATAGGACACTTCAAATGTTTCGAAACACTAGCTAGGGCATCGACCTGTTAGAGTCGGTCTAGTTATCCCTCTGTCAGAGATCAAAACTCTTTTTTGCACTTCATGTTTAGGTGTCCCATCATTTTCGATCATTTTCACTCGTTAGGAGCATGCCATAAATCTGACGGAAAGGTTTGTGTTACTCATTCCCCTCATGCTTTGCACTGCTGGCTCAGGTCCATTTATAAAAAATCAAAGTCTTGAAATAGTCATTTGCAGCCGTGTTTCAATTTCTAGGTCATGACAAGTGTTTTCGGTCATTAGGTCTAGGGTTAAGTCAATTTGGTCTTTGTAAAGTCTAATAAAGCCAGTAGGCTAGAGGGAGGTCCTCGATAGGTTGTTATCTCAAAGATTTTTATCGTTATACGGATAGATTATGACTTCTCTTCAAAACTCTGTTTTAAAGATAAGTCGACATTTCATTTTTGTAAAAATTTTCAAAATTTTCAGTTCTTGAATTGTCCAAGCGCAGCCCTGGTCTCCTTTGCCAAATCACATCACAGTTATCCCTGTAAAAAGTATCAAAGAAAATTATTATTTCATCCAAATTTAAAAGGGAAACCAAAAAGGAAAAGTCTATTAATCCTGAAAGAATGTCAAAATGCCAAACATTATGAAAGTGGGTTATTAAAATCAAATCTGGTTTGGTGAGATATTTTCCTCACATATAAATCATGGAAGATCATTCATTTCCACCATTTCTCAAGGAAAAAGTCGAATTTGTGGAGTGGAGGGCAGAAGACGCTTTTGAAGGGTAGATTGACAACCTTGAGGAGGCGCGCGACCCATACAGAAAGGCACGCGACGCATTGGGTGTGCGCGGCGCACTGGGCTCCATTGGCCAGTGTAAATTTACACGTGCGCGGCGCATAGGGAGCGCGCTACGCACTTGGTGATGAGCGCGGCGTGTTGTCGCGCGGATTGGCACGACAACGCTCAGACTGGGGGCTGTCACTCTGATCCCCGATCCCTCCGTTTAAGCCTGTCTCCCGCGGCTAAGGGGGGTAGACCCTGAGAGATGATGAAGACCAACTGTCGACCAGTTGGTTGGGAGACACGAGACACGATTAAAATAAGCACTAAAATGATTTGATTAGTTAGTAGACCAGTGCCTTGAGAGATCATTATTAAGCTGGTTACTTGCTAGATGATTATAGAAACATGAAATGTGAACAACAATCATTTGTCATCAGCTAGATCACAGTGCTCTTTGAATGACCCAAATGATATCCAGCAACTGAAGATTTAAAAAAAAGATGAATGCTTTCAAACCACCACGAGTTATAAACCATTAACTAGATATCATATTTGTATCTCGACTTGAAACTTCAGATCTCAGCGTGAAAGATATAACATGAAAACAACTGAATCTGGCAATAAAAATAATTTTTTATTTTTTATATTTTTCATGATGAAGACAAATGCTTTTAAATGAAAGTAAAAAATTTGTTTTAACTTTTCAAAATAGAAACTAAGCTAAGGGCTCCAGAAACTCCCTCTTGAGTAAATCTTTTTTTGGTGTCTTATGAGCTTGCTGGCTTGAACAGCATGTGGGACCCTTGGTATCCTTGGAGGTGACTATTCCCGCCGAAGAAGTCCTCGCCCTCCAATAGAGCTGGCAACCTGTCCCTTGAAAACACAGAAAACACTTGCAAATGAATTGTTAGTGCAAAAAGAGACTTGGCATATAGAGACCAAGTTGAGCTTGTCATTCAACCGAGAATGGACAAGCTACAACAAGTGTACAAAATATACCAAGCCCAGAAGATATTTGAGATAGCTGCAAATCTCTCCTCCCTAGACAATAGTGCCTTCAGGCAAAATGAAAAACAACTAGATAGCAAATGAAAATCAAATGAATGTCAAACGACACAGGTATACCTCATGTACCAAAGCATGCACCACAAGAGAAGCTAGTAACCCCAAAGAATTTTATTTATTAATGTGAAAGCTGAGTACAAAATCCGGCAGAGTCTCCGCCAGCCCAATAGCTCGTTCTATGATTCTACAATAAGAGCCCAAGGCTCATATAAATAGGAAAATGGGAGATAATCCCAAGGCAAATTTCAATGACAAGTGGCAATTAGGTGAAGATCCCAATGAAAAAATGGAATGACAAGTGGCTGCCATGTGTGAAGTATTGCTTGACTGGCTGCCTTCAAACTGGAGATAACTGTTGTGCTGAATTTATGAGGCTGCCAGCGTTAAATGCTGAGATCTTGTGATAGCTGGGTGTGTATTGGCTGCCAATATAAACAGCTGTAGCTTGCCTTTGTAAACTGCTGCTTTAATCTGAGTTAAACTGCTGTAGCTTTGATGTGGCCAGCGTATATTTTGAGTGGGCCAGCGTTAATACCGTTTGATATATGCGTTGAACTTTGAATGGGCTGAGTAATACTAAATATATAATGAGGGGTGAGGTGGGTCCCCCACTAAAATTTAATTATAACTTTAGACTTTATGATATTTGATTCAAATTATATCATAGTTTTTCAACCTTATAATAAATCAAAATTTCATTGCCTCATGACTTCAACGTTGACTGCCCTTTAACTTTGACTTTGACTTTCTTTGACTTTGAGCTGAGACCTTTTGTGGTGGGCCCCACATTGCTTGCCACATCACCCTTGATCCTCTGCTTGACTTCCATGTCAAAATTTGACTTATTTTGACTTTGGAAAAGTTTTTAAATTTTTTCAATTATTCATTTTTTTGAATTTTTTCTTCATTTTTGCCACTGTCACTGGAAAAATCGCCTTTTGAGGGACTTTGAGTCATTTTTTGACCCCCAAAGTAGGCTCTAGGAGAATGCTGGGCCTCTGAGGATGAATTTCGACTGGTCATACGCCCCAGGCATCTCCTAAGGCCACTTATTTATGCCTTTACATAAAAAATAATTAAAAAATCCCGTTTTGCGGGAAATTTTTAACTATTAAAAAATCCTACTTAGACCTAGCCAAATTCCACGAAACTTTATGTGTGATCTAGTATGGTAATATACATCGACCCTAGACACTAAGATGTG
>APFE031157978.1:0-24918 GCA_000404065.3 Pinus taeda | reverse complement strand
AAATATGACATTTCTGAGTCCCAACATCCTCCCCAACTGAACTTGTTGCATGTCCTCATGCAACCATGCATGGGTCTCTTTAAGAACATTTGGCATCTTGAACTTTGGCTTTACATGATGATATATTTTAATAATGAATGTTTCTAGGATATGTGAAAGACTTGAGTAACAATTTACATTTTCTTATGGTTGGTTCTTGTGTGACAACCATGAATACAAAGAATGTTGGTTCTTGTGTTAACAACATTCATTTCATTTTCTGTTCTCTTTTCTTCAATAATAATTTAAACACTCATTGGAAATCATAATGTGCATAAGGAATCCCTTTTGTAATATTAATGAAGCATGCCAATATTGTGTATGAAGCAAAGTGCAACAAAGTATCATTGGAAAATAAATGTTGGTGAATGGTAAATGAGAAAAATGGAGTGATAGTGGTGAAGAAATGGAATCATGGAAGTGAATATGTAGTGTGGTGAAGAAATGGAATCATGGAAGTGAATATGTAGTGAATATATTTCTCCCCCCCCTCAACTAAATGGGTTGCATATCCTCGTGCAACCTGACGTGGCTCATGAAAGGAAATGTAGCATGGTGAGGGAATTTTCCAAAATATTCAAGTTAGCATATAAGGAATTGCATGATTAAAGATTAGAAAACAACATACCTCTACTTACCCAAGAATGATGAATTATGCGATAGGAATGTAGCTGCTACTGCTGCTAGATCAGGAAAATGTGACTGATGTTGTTGTTACTGGATCCTGGGAAATGAAGGAATCTGAACTGCTGATGCTGAATCATGGAAAAGATAAATGCTGAAAGTAGATCAGAATGCATGCTGCTGTAACTGCTGAGGGAGTTGTGAAAAAGTGTATAGTCTTCACCCACTACAAACCTGATGGTACAATTCTAATCATGCGAATGAATGTGTCAATGTCGAGCATGAATAGAAATCATTGGATTACCGGCCATTGATGTATGCCGTTAACCAATGCGAGGCAACTCACCATTGATGTCAATGAGTGCCAAGGTACCAGAGTACATCTTGCATAGTGCGAATGGATATGTCGAGGTCGAGCCACTTGCAAGATCTGAAGATCAAGGGACATTGATGTATTCCCATGATCGTCGCGAGAAAACTTGCCATTAAGGCATGTAAGCCTCTAGGTACTCAAAAGGAACTCTAGTCTATTTCCCAGATAAGGTGCTGATGTCGATGGGGCAAGACTTGTTGAAAGGTGGGCCTTAAGGAATCCCACATCAGTCAACACGAGTTTGTACAAAAAGATTTGGTAGGACTATAAATGGAAAGAACTCACGGACAAGCAGTGTGGATCAGCATGACTAGGAAATCAAGGCAATGTAATCATGGAAAGGGAATGAGTTTTATTTAGAAGGCAAACTAGAAGGAAAAAATAAACTGAAAAGGATAAAGGGATGTATGCGATTCAGAAAAATAGGCGTGCATGAATTCATGAAAGATAAGGAGATGGGCTTCAACACAAGGATGGTCTAGGTGTTTTGAAGGAAAAAGGGAAGTAATCATGACGCAAAAGGATTTTTGTGTAGTGGAAAATTTCAGGATATGTGCAGTGAAGAATTAGTTCCTTCAAGCGTCCAATGATGCATGTTTCATTGTGATTTCGAAAAATCACTTTTGCATTAAATTATCTTCACTTTGAAAAACTTAGCACCATTCATGCATAAAAATTGTCACCTTTGTGTGCCATCTCCATCGATCATTCCTGTATGAAGTGACTCAAAAACAAATTAGCTCATTTTCAAGAATTTATGAAATGTCCATTTTTTAATTATTTTCCGAAATTACTCTAATTGTGGATGAAAAAGGTGTCGCCTTGTAATTTTTAAATTTTTGCATAAGCTTCTCGTTGTCCTACACATAACACCAATCTCATTTCGCTTGTTAGTATATGCATCCGAACTTTTGCCCATAAATTCACAAAAAAAATCTACTTTTATTTCCCCCCAACTAGAAATATTGCATGTCCCCATGCAATGTACTCATTGATTGTGCAATACTTTTTCAAAATGTTTTTATTGGTTTGTAGGAAAATTGATTGAAAACATTTGAAAAGGCATTTGTATTTGTTAGGGAATGAGTAGTTTTTTTTTTTCCTCTGGAAAAATCCGTAATTTTTCATTATATTGGAAAAATTACATATTGTAGATGCTTTACGCATATGCTGTTACCACTGTGAATAGTGATCCTTCTTGGATAATTACATATAAAGAGTTGTATATGTTCATATTTCAGATATACCGCGCAGGGCAATCTGTTATATTTCTCTGATATGTACTGTCAAAAAACTGTATACATTTGGCCTTTCTAGGCTTTTACTGTGTCTTATCAAAAAATATGCATATGTGTTTTGTCAAAAAAGAGAGTAGTAATTACAAAAAAGAAGAATAACACCCAATATTTAGTGACCAAGTGCGCGCTGATAGCTCTGATCTATGTATGGCCGGTGGTAGTATTTGTATTCATTTTTTCCTTGCACCTCTGTAATCTCCCATATACCCCTGTTCATTAGCGCGACCTCCTTGGATAATTTATCAGCATTGCAGCTATGTTCCCTGTAAATATGAGAGCAAGAGATGTTGTTAAAAGCTGCTTTGAATACATAACTTCATTTAAAATGATGCTGAGTGTGTGTATGTGACAGTCAGATATGCCATTGAACCAATTGATTGTAATTTTTGAATCCTCGAAAATATTGATGCTGGTACAGTGGTGACTCAGAGCAAAATGTAGTAAGTGTCGCAAAGTAATGAGCTCAGCATAATTGTTTGTTCCTGTGCCCAACCCCAATTTTACTTTGTAGTAATGATGTTCATTAATGTGAAGGATGAAGCCCCCCCACATCCCTGTTGGTTTGCAGCTCCATTGAAAAAATCCCCATGGAGTATTTAAGTCAATGCAGGGAGGTGGATGAGGATGGCGATCTTTAGGAGGTGGGGGGTCTGGTAGTTCCCTATGAGCAATAATAATCCCGACCTCAATCATAGGCTAGTGAACAGGGCTGTTGTCAAATATAAGGCGATTACTGGCTTTCCAGATGTGCCAATTAATGAGAATTGGGAGGTTTAAACTCTTCGATCCTTTGTGTCTCTGTACCCATGCTTCCCATGCATCTTTCAGGTCCGTTCCCTCCCAATTTCCATCGAATGTGATTATATTAGAGAGGGAGTGCCACAGATCTTGTATAGCTCTACATCGCATGAAAAGGTGCTCTGTGGATTCTGTTGCTCCTTTGCACAGAACACACCAAGTTGGTTCATATTGTGCTCTATGCATGAGATGCTCCCTTGTAGGTACTCTGTTCCTCAATATACACCAGAAAAACAGTTTTGATCTTGGCGATGTTGTGAGCTTCCAAATGTTGTGCCACCATGTCGAGATAGTATCAGGTTTTTTATGAATGATTAGAAACATGTAACTGACCTTAGGAGTTTATTTTCCACTCTCAGCTTGGCTCCATATAAGTTCATCTGGGCCCTCTTTGATTCTGATGTGGGATTCAATTAGAGCCTCTCTGAAGTTCTTCCATTCCTGATGCCATCTTTGTGGGAGGTTCAATTGATGCGCCGTCCTCCATGCCTGATAAAAAATCCCTGTATTTTCCTGGTTTGTGATTTGTGCAAAAACTTTTATTTCTCGGGAATGTAGATACCTAACCAGATCTTGTGACAGGATATGCCTACCTCCGCTGTCAATCCAAGGGTCCATCCCTATTCGAGATAGGGATCTGTTGCTGATTCTCCAAACCAGGTTATCCCTGATCAAGGGTAATGAGTAAAGCAATGCCTTCCATACGGATGATATACTTGCTCTTTGCCAGCCAGGGAGCCTTACCCATTCCAATATATCAAGGGGCCATATGTATTTATGATATCATAGACGTGACCACAAGTTCTGGCTAGTTAGCAGAGACCAGCTCATTTTCTCCGCCAGTGCTTGTGCAAATAGTCGAAGATCTTTTAGGCCCCAACCCACCCACCTCTTTGGGAGTGCAATCTTTTTCCAGCCAATCCAGGCAAAGATGCATTTGTCCTGGCTTCTAGCCCAGAGATATCTGTTGCATATTTGTTGTAGGCGAGCAAGAATATGTCTGGGTATCCAAGCAAGAGCCATCTAGAAAACTAGGGTTGCTTCCAGTACATATTTGATAAGAACTAACCGCCCAGCCTTGGAAAGGTATCTGTGACTCCAACAGGTGAGCCTTTTCCCCAATTTGGTGACGAGCCAGACCCAATTTGCTATCCTTTGACACGAGGGCTTTAACCAGAACCCCAGGTATTTAAGTCCTCTGTCCATAGGATGGATATTGTAAGGGAAGGCCTATTGAGCGTACTGCGATTCATTGACATAGGTGTGCGCAAAAGTGATAGTGGATTTTTGCTGGTTTACAATCACGCCAGTGGCCCTCGAGAAAAGTTGAAGTATGCAAGAAAAAGTCAGTGAATCTTTGATACTGCCATCCAGCAAGATAAGGACATCATCCACAAATAATAGATGTGTGAGATAACAATCATCAATGATCTTGAGACCACTGAGAGATCCATCTCTTTTAGCAGAAATGATTAAACGACTCAATCCCTCCATAACAATAAGGAATAAAAGTGGAGATTGGGGGCATCCTTGTCGGAGCCCCCTTCCAGAGTGGAAGAAATGGGAGGCCAATCCATTAATGAGAACATTGTAAGAGGGGGTAGTGACACAAGCCATGATCCAGTTGATGAGGGGTAGGGGGAAACCCAGATGGATGAGGAGCATTTTTATGTAAAGCCAGCTGACCCGGTCAAAAGCTTTAGACAGGTCATTCTTAAGAAGGATGCTTTTGAGATGTTTGGACCAAATGGAATGAAGGGCTTCTTGGGAAGAATCGATGACTTCATGGATCTGTCTATCTTCAAGAAACGCAAATTGCTGAGGAGCAATGTGCTTGGAAAGGATGGGTTTGAGTCGGTTGGCGATAATCTTGGAGATGATATTGTAGAGACAATTACACAATGAAATGGGGCGATAGTCATTGAATGAGGATGGGGAGTCAGTTTTGGGAATGAGGGCAATGAAAATTGAGTTAATAGCATGATATAAACAACCAGATGATCTGCTTTCCTCCACCACCCTCAGCAAGTCCTGACCCAGTAAATCATAAAAAGCTAGATAGAATTCTATTGTCCAACCATCCAGGCCAAGGTTTTTGTCTTTCTTGAACCATTTTAAAGTGCTCTCCAATTCCCTCATGGTGATAGGAGCCGTAAGGTCTTCAGTATCCTCCTCATTTACATATCTGGGAAAGTGATTTGCCACATTGATGATCTTAGCCAGGTTTGAGCCTGGTGGATTTTTGTAAATGCTCCTGAAGTAAGATGTGCCGAGCTGGGAGAGCTTGTTGAAAGAGTCTGCAAGGCCCCCCTCTGGGAGAGGGAGATTCCAAATAGTATTTGAGACTTTCCTTCCCTTAGCATAATTTTGAAAGAACTTTGAGTTTTCATCAGTAGCTTTCAGCCAGACTGCTCTGCTTCTCAGTCTATGAGATTCCTCCCTTAATCTTAGGATATTTGCTTTTTGGTTTTCCAGCTCAATCAAACGCAACTTTTCTTCACCTGAGGTGAAACCTAAGTTCCGGTCATCTAAAAGGGAGCATAACTCAGCTTCAATGTGGGTGAGCTGTGCGACTTCCTTTCTGTTCTTCTCCTTTGCCCAATTGATAGCTAGATGCTTCAGCATGGTGAGATTTTTGCAGAAACTTTTGCCAATGATGCCTCTCTATCGATGGGGTGTGCCTTCCAAAAATCAGTAACCAGATTCATGAAGCCCTGGTCTTGTAACCATGTATGGTTGAATTTGAAAGGGGCTTTTGGCTTCTGGTGAGGGCCAAGAATTTCCAGGTATATAGGGGAGTGGTCAGATATACCCCCCGAACCAACCCATTGCTTGTAATGATGAAGATGCTATAACAGAGGACCCTTCAGCAAAAATATGTTGAGTCTGCGGGCTAATGCAGCTAAGCCCACCCTCCTGTTCCTCCAAGTGGGCATGGGCTTCTGCATGGGGACATCTATAACTTTTTTCTGCTCCAATATATTATTCATGAACTCAGTAATTGCATCCACTTGAGCCGAAGATCCCCAGGATTCACTGAAGCCCAAAGAAAAATTTAGGTCCCCACCCAGAATGGTGTGATCTGGGGCCAATAATGAAAGGTTTAAGAGATGCATCCAAAACATCTCCCTCTGGTGGCAGGGGCCATATATATTCACAATTCGGAGAGTTTTACCGAGTTCCACAGAGAAAGTGTCGATTCCCATGAATCCATATCCTCCCCAGGATGCATCAACCCTAATAGTCCTAGGGTTGTATCCGATGGCCAAACCCTATGATCGCCCGACAGCATCAATCGCCAAAAACTTCCATCTCGGGGCCAGAGCTTGTAAAGATAGAGTAATAATCTCGGCCGGACCTAGAGTCTCTTGAAGCAAAATAATGTCAGGTTGTTCAACCTCAAAGAGTCTCTAGAGAGCTAGTTTTTTGGGGGCGCTAGCCATACCCCTGCAATTAAAAGATAAGAATTTCATGGGGGAACACTTCTCGGGGTTAATTTTTCTCTAAGGACCCCATCAAGAGTGGATTGACGACCAGATGCGACCTCAGCCCTAGCCCGTCTGATTCCTTTAGAAAGATCAGTCTTTCTACCTCTGGTGATCATTGGACCCGGGCCCGGGGAAACAATTCCTAACCCGACCTGGCGTCCTGATAAATCTGTGGTGTGAGAGCGAGGACGAAGAGCATAAGGGTGGGAGGAAGACTTCCTGGAGGATGACAACGAGGTGGATGAGGAAGAGAGAGGAATGGAAGGTGGAACAGTAGTGACGATTGGGGGGGGGGATGACATGATGCAGTGTGTCGTAGTGAAATGTGCATTTGATACAACCATAATAGTGGAGTTACCAAGTAAAATGGAAGAAGGGGTTATAGTGGTACCCGAGGCCTGTGCGGCTTCTGCGGTAGCCCGAGCCCTGGTCATCGACGGAGAAGACGATCCAAGTCCCTTCGTCCCAGATTTTTTAGGAGTAGCTTGTGCAGCAGATGAGGATCCCTGAGGTGGGCACGGTATGACAGGGGAAACTCCTCTAGATGGGTTTGGAGTAGCCTTGGGGGAGTCCTTTGGTTTTTTGTTGAGCGGGCATTCCTTGAATAGGTGTCCCACCTGATGGCACCGATTGCAACGAAACGGGACGCCTTCATAATCAAAAATCTGTGTCCTGCTGTATTTTCCCCACTGTAAGGTGATCTTTTCCTCCAGTCCATCTCAGGTATCCAAATGAACCAGCACACGAGCGAGGGTTCACTTCTTTGACTCTACAAAAGTGCGATCATGGTCAAGGTAGGTGCCCAGAGCGTTTCCAATCCTAATGAGAACATCCTCACTCCAATATTGTAGTGGTAGCCCTGGCAGTCGAACCCACAGGGGTCCTGCTCCGATCTGATCGCGCTCTGGGTCAAAGAGGGGACTCCACCTCTTGAGCAGAACCGGTGCCATCTCGATATGCCAATACTTTGCCAGTACCAGATCCGTGTATACTTCCTTTGCAAAATGGATAGAGAACCATCCACGGGGGAGGACATGAACATCAGGCAATTCTTTAAGCAGGGCACCCCAAAATTCCCTAACCCATTGCGTCAGCCTATTTGCGGAGTATGCACATCCTCGCACATGTCCAACCAACACCGTTCGTGCCATGACCGTCGCTTCCCCTATAGCCGATGTCTCGCCAAACCTGATGGTAATATCCTTTGTCGTCGCCTTGATACACCTAGATTTTCTCTTTTTGGTACGTGGAGCCGAAGGGTGATCAACGAAAGGGTTTTGGACCCCCTCAGGTGAGATGGATTTTACAGGTTTAACTTTTACCGTCGGGGTTTCAAAACATCCGGAAGGCCGAAGCCCAGAAACAGGGAGGGTTTGCGATCCAACCACAGGAATGTCCACCGAGGGGGGGTCGAGAGAACAGTGGAGAGGGGCGGGTGCGGATCAAATGATGGCAAGTGTGGAGTATAGGTAGATAGGATGTGAAGTGTACCTGGAGACAGAGGAGGAGCTTCCAGAGCCGGCGCGTCCACAGGAGACGGCTTAGAGACAGAGGGGGCAGAGTTATAACAGGGTAGAGTGACCACGGGCGAGATGTCCTGCGAGATGAGATCTGTAACCGGCAGTGGTTCAGAAACCGACACAAAAAAATTAGGGTTATCAAATATAATTTGATCCGAAAAAGGATCCGCGAAATAGTCAACGAGGTCTGTCTCCATATAACCCTCCATAATGGCCAGCAGTCTATTGCGAACAGCGACGGGTGTAAACGGCGAGATAAACGACGTCGGCAAACCAACAATGAAACGGAAAAACTGTTACAGCGTCGTCCTGCGGAATTTTCAAAAAACCCTAATCCGACGCGCTCCATCCTTCCTCCGGTCTTCCTTTGTGTTTTTGTTATAACTATGTATTCCATTTAATTTCCTTTATAAATATGGATTAGTAACATTGATCATCATTCAAAAGAGAAGTTTTGGAAGTTGCATCGAGATCTCAACCCAAAGGACAAAAAGAAAGATGCTAAGAACAAAAATATCAGGCAATTGATTTGAGCAACTTGGATGTGGGTGGTAAGAATGTTTATACATCAATACAGAAGGGGGTGAATCTGAGTAGCCTTTAGCAAGAAGAAGAGAAGTAATTGACCATTTTCTTCCATATAATATATATGTCAATGCAACCAAAATTAATCCTATACTTGACTCTTGATCACAGGAAAATCTCATAGCAGTAGATCTATTCAAGAAATTGGTGAAGGAGACTCACTAACAATCCAGGCCATATGCATTGGGATGGGTCAACAACGAGGCTAAGATAAAGGTAACCAAACAGTGTAGAATAAAATTTGTTATTAGTGTTAACTTTATTGATGAAGTAAAACTAGATGTAGTTCCATTGGATGTATGTGGTTTTGTGTTTGGGAATCCCTATATGTACATGTGGGATGTGATATTCATGCAAAGAGCCAACCAATGTTGCCTCATTAATGATGGTAAATAATTCATCATCAACATGCACAAGGGAAAGTCAAAGAGCTCACTAGTAAGTACCAACCAGCCCAAAGAGTTGATCAAATCTAGAAAAACATACGTTTTGTAGTTTTTATGAGAAACTAAGTCTATAGAAGAGTCCATGAGAGCTAACTCATCCCTGGAGGGGTGTACTAAATAATGAAAACAACAACTAGAAGAGTTGTTGCAAGTGTATAAGGTTGTGTTCATGGAGCCTAAGGGGCTACCACCTAAGAAGGAAGTGGAGCATCAGATTTAATTGTTGTTGGATTCTCTATTGCAAAACATTGGGCTATATAAGTAGTCTATTATGAGTAGAAATGAGGTGAAGAAGCATTCACAACAACTATTGGAATAGGGTGTCATTCGACCAAGTACCTCATCATGTGGGTTGTCCATGATCATTGTGCCAACCAAGGACAAGACTTGGCAGATGTGTTTTGATTACATGGTGTTAACAAAATTACGCTCAAGAATTGATACCCCTTGCCTATGATAGATGATCTATTGGATTATTTGTAGCAAGAAAAATGCTTTACCAAGCTGGAATTAAAGTTTGGAAACCACAGGTTTGAGCCAAAGAAGAAGATACCTAGAAAACGACCTTCAAATCCATGTATTGTTTGTATGAGTGGTTAGTCATGTTCTTTGGACGAGGTTAATGAATGATAGATATATTGCACCCTTTTACATAATTATTTGTTATTGTTTATTTGGATGATATACTGGTATACAATGCTACCTGCGTATATAACATCTCACATTTGATGCAGGTGCTAGAGACATTAAAGAAGCACCAATTGTTGGCAAATCTCAAGAAGTGCGGGTTTTCATAGTAGTATTTGGTATATCTTGGATATGTGATTGGTGGGGAAGAGCTAAAGATAGATAATGCCAAAATGGATGGCATCATGAAGTGGTTAGTGCTTACTAATGTTTATGAGGTCAGAAGTTTCATTAGGGAAACACAACACTTAAGGAAATTCATAGCCTTGTTTTTAATAGTAGCACTACCACTCCACGTCGTAACAATGAGTGGTGATAGTTTCCAGTGGGGAAAGGGTCAACAGAGGGCCTTTGAGAGATTAAAGAAGAAGATTAGTCAAGCATCAGTTCTGACATTATCGAACTTTCAGAAGCCCTTCAAAGTGGAGATAGATGCAAGTGGCTATGATATGGGAGTGATATTGATGTAAGGAAGAAATCGTGTATTCTATCATTTTGAGGTAATTCATGGCATGATTCTCAACTACCTTACCTATGATAATGAGCTTCATGCCCTGGTGAAGGTTATGAAGAAGTGAAAATACAATCTTATGGGAAAGGAGTAATCCACATAGATCACTAGACACTACAGTACCTATAGACCCAAAGTAATCTACAACAATCCAGGCATTACAAGTGGATGGGGGTTTTTTTACAACGGTTCCATTTAGTGATAAAGTACAAGAAGGGAAACACAAGCAAGTTAGTTGGCATGCTTTTATGGCCACCCACATCCAAGATCACAATTTTGGGAATTCTTACGTACATGGATCCATTCACCCATGATGCATATAGAAAGGCATATTCAAAAGATGATGACTTCAAGGAGGTGTTTTAGACTTTAGTAGTTGTAGAGCCAAAGTCCTATTTTGGTGATATCACAATTGACTACGACCTCTGGGATGGGTAACTCTAGAGGCTGGACAAGTTATGTGTTCCTAAAGGTGAGTAATTGTAGCGAATCAGAGAGGCTGACACCTCCAAGGTTGTAGGGCACTTCGATGTAGGGAAGATAATGGCCAACTTGTAAAGGTATGTGTATTGGCCAATGATGTAAGAAGAGGTAGCTAGGTTCATAATAGGATGCATGATTTTTTGTACCAACAAGCTTAGTAATAAGAAATAGAATCTATATCATCCTTGGGAAAGCATTTCCATAGGCTTTGTAGGAGGTTCACCAACAACCAAGAAGGGACATAACTACCTATTCGTGGTAGTTGATAGGTTCAAAAAGATGTGTGTTATAATGCGATGTAAAAAGACCATTAGTGGGAAAGAAGCAATAAAATTGTTCTTTGGACAGGTCAGGGTGCATTTTGGGATACTAAGGAGCATAATTTCAAACAGGGACACAATATTTCTCAGTGCATTTTGGACTACATTGTGGGAGAATATGGACACCAAGTTGAAGAGGTCTACAGCATTACATCCACGAATAGCTGGGAAAAATGAAGTAGTCAACAAGGCTTGCTGCAATTTTTCACGGGTTATAATTAGAGGCATCCAAAAACTTGGAATGAAATCTAGTATATATACAACACTCTTATAACATAGCACTCTACTCTTCTATTGGTAAGTCTCCATTTGAAACTTGTTTTGGATATTTTCCACCTTGACCTTTGGATATTGCATTGGGACAACAAGGAGGAGTGAGTGAGGATATTACATAGGATGACTTAAGGGTAAAAATATTTGTTGAGAAGATCAAGAAAATCCATCTACAGGTACATGTGACACTAAAAAAGTCACAAGAAAAATACAAGGCTAGACATGATCAAGACAAAACAACTAAGTCTTTCAAGGTGGGAGATAGAGTATGATTGCAGCTGAACAAGGAGAGACTACATGGTCTTGGTGAGAAGATCAAGGTTCTACGATATGTTCCCTTTGGAATAATAGAAAAGGTGGGAGATAATTCCTATAGAGTCAATCTACTCCCATTCATGATCATTTAGACATTGGTGAATGCGGAGAATTTGAAGCTCTATGAGCCTTCTGTGTTGGATCGTGAAGAGGAACAAGTCTTACCTTCTGTAGAGGATTTGGAACCATATGCTCAGGTAGAGTTGAAAAAAGATACAATTTCGTTAAATATGTCCAAGGTACAATACAAGGGTAGCATGACCTTTGGCATATTAGATTTAAGGGACAACTTCTAGGCAAGGCTAAGTGGTACACCTAAGAGAAGGTGGAGGGAAAATTTCCTCACCTCATTAAGTGGAATCTTTTGGGGACTAAAATGGTGATGTATGGTCCAAATTGGATCATTATATTATTTTTCATCCATCTTGATGCTTTCAGAGTGAACAAAGGAGAGGAATGAGCTCACGGGACTATTTTACCTATTGGTCCGAGTTTGGTAAATTGGGGCTTGAAACCTTACAAAAGCAATTTGAGGCATCAAATGGCATTTTTTGGGGGTAAAAGCTTGCCAGTGCGACATCCACTAGCGTTATTCTATACACATACACATTTCCAATGACGCATTAATTGCCTCAATAAAATTCTAAAATTTGTGCCACATAAAATTTGACCTTCTTGTTTTGAACGCCATGATTCGAGAGGATGCCACATCAACCCCCAATATTCATGGAAAAGGGGCTAGCCACATAGTCATGATGAAAAATACTCTATAAGAGTCAGTATTGTAACTTTAATTAAGAGTTGAAGGAGTCAAACTTAACCACTAGTAGGCTATTGAGTTGTGTTATAACTAGATTGCCGGGAGGAAAAGGGGTTCCACTCTATTCTAGTGAATTTTGTTCCATAGATGAGCAGAATAGCCAAGGGTTGGGTTTTCTGCCGAAAGGGTTCCCAGGTCATATATTGCTTTCTTATGGTTGTGAGATTTTTGTTGTTGTTGTTGTTGTTGTTGTTGTGTTTGTTCTATATTCTCTGCATTTTCTATATTGCATGCATAAAACAATAATTAGTTAATCCTAAAATATAAGGATAATTAACCTTCATAGTGTAGATTTCATATTTTAAATATAATTTTATCATATCTATTGTGAAGGGCTATCTAGTGGAATATCCACAACATTTTATGGATCAGTTGAGGTGTAAAATGGATTGGGCTATCTTCTTTTTTTCATAAGGTCAAATGATAAAGGAAAAAATGATTGGGACTAGCCAATTATAAAAGTGGGAAAGAGATGCTCAGTTTGGTGTAATAATTAGTTATTCAAGGTAGAATCCTCATATTAGTGAGGGTTGTGATTGAAACAACTTCTATATATTGGATGGCACTAGTGTTTATTCCAAAAGGGAGTATTAGAGAAGTTGAGGTGTTACAGATTTTTATGGTTAGGGAGTAAAGAAAAAAGGGGTATTGCATTAGTCAAGTAGTAAAGGTTTGTAGCTTCGAAGGAGATGAGAGGGCGGGGATTGAAAAACATCCATCATTTTGAAAACATGTCAACAACAAAAAGTGTTTGGAGGTTAATATCAGTTAAATATTTGTAGTGTTAGGTGAATACTTAGAAATATATTGAGTCGTTTAAAATTAAGGGTTGACCAAAATCTCCAACAAAGACCTATTATAATGTCTCAATCATTTGGAAGGTGGTAGTATTAGTTTATCCTTTGATTGGAAGATGGATTATCTAGAAGATAGGGAGTGGGAATGGAGCTAGGCTTGGTGAACACCCATGGATTAGATATGGTGAAAATTACAAATTTCCAAAAATCTTCTCCTCGTGCTAGGGGGAAGGGATAATTTTTTCTTTCTTGGGTGGTGGATGTCAACCTTACAAATTTCTAGAGGCAAGAATTGAAAGCAATAGTTGTGATCAACCTCAAATTTGAAAAGGATTTGGTATGATTATTATATTTAACTAACCCATGTAAGGATGGGGGGAATATATGATCAATTATTTGGTAAAAGAACCTAGTTAGAGGCTCATTCATTCCAAAGAATGGCTACAAATTCATATGTGAAGGATAATACATATAAAACCTAGCTTATTGTTAGAAGAAGGTGTCGAAGTTCAAGTGCCCCTTATTTTTTTTGCATCTTTATGTATTTTTCCCTAAAAAACAATGTTTAATCATGGGATAATCAATGAAAAATAAATTGATATGGTCTTGATAAATACTCATCGTGCAAGGATAATTAACAATCTCTTCGGTAGGTTTGTGCCTAGTTTGTGGAAGTTTGGCAAGAAGTATTTGGTACAACTAGCCACATGAATGTATGGAGGGTTACTTCTATTGAGGACAATCTTAAATCTTGGTATGGGAATTTAGCAGTTAAGAAAGTAAGAGCTCTTCCATGAATTATAGATTAGGGGATATTGTTTGTGAGAAATGTAAGTACAATTGAAGAGAAATTCATCTTACCCATGTAATATGCCACTCAAACATGACCATTATTGATAGTTTAAAACAACTCAAATATAGGAAACCTCCATAATAGACCTTGGTAGAAAACATTAATAAGCAGTGTGCATGGGTTTATTTTGATGGTGCAACTTGTGAGGAACCACATATTTGTGGAGTAGTAGGTATAAGCTAACTGTCAGACTCTCGTGTACTAAATTATAAAGCAGACATAGGCGGGGTAAATATTGTGGCTCTAACATTGACATTCATGCTAGTAACAAACAAAGGTGCTCACAAAATCAAAGTTTCTATGGATTCTCGGGCAATGATAAAATGCGTGGAGAGGGAAAATGATTTAGATAATTTTATGTGAAGGCCAATTTCTTAAGAGATCCATGTTATTAAATTTGTCTTTGAAGTTGTTTCTTTTCAACATGTTTTCAAAGAAACAAATGTTTTGGTCGATGGACTATCTAAACTTGGTTTGTTGCTAGATACATGATAATGGTTTCTTTGTGAGGAGGAAGAGGGTCAAGTTGTTGAAAATTAACACCCTTCCTTTCATTACTAGGTTAAATGATGATGTTGAGATGCATAGATATTTGAAGAATGATTTAGTTATCAATTTTCTATATATAAAAGTTTTCATATAACCTATACTTTCATACTTTTGAGCATGTATGGAGAGTTGAGGTTTTTGATAAACCAAATTGGACATAAATAAACATGATATGAGGATGAACATCTATGAGTACATGTAAGAAGACATTAGTTGGCTATGATTATTTTATGATAGATACGAGTATGTATAGAAGGAAAATAACTAGACTTTATTTTGAGATATGGATTCCTTTAGGAGGAACGTTGAAATGCAATTTAACATCTACATAATGTAATTTCATCTTTTATATTTAATGAAATTGTGATTTTTTGCCATGAGAACAAAAGAAAAAAACTATGAATTTCCTTAGGTACTATGTTGCCCCAATGAAACTCCCGACCTTAAAAACATTGGTAGGAATTAATCAGTTCATGATGGCCTCCATCTTGGCAAGATCTATCTTTAACTCTCCTCCATCTATCACATATCCCAAATGTAACAAAGATTGTTGTGCAAACACACAAATTTTATTTTATTTTTATTTATTTATTTGTATTTATTAATTTTTATTTATTTTTATTTTATTTTTTATTTTATTTTTATTTTATTTTATTTTATTTTTTAATTTTGTTTTTAAATTTAATTTTTATTTATTTATTTATTATTATTATTATTATTTTTTGAATAAAGACTAATTCTATTAAGATTAGAAAAGTATAGTACAATCAAGCTTGCATGCAAGCGAAGAGCAAGGGAGCCGAAGGTGAAAGGCTATCCACCTCGCTCCAAAGAGACAAACAAGGGAAGGGCCATAGAAAACACGGGAATACAAAAAGCTAGAACTAAGGAGATAGTTCTACCCTGAGAGGGCAGTTACTGCCACACGACATTTTTTGCCTTTTGTCTTGCTTACTTTGACCCATCTAGAGGAGTTTGGCTGAGCCGTGACAAGTTGTAGACTGTTCTGCCCTGGCGACAGAATATCCTTATCAGAGTCTGAGGACGAAGATAAACGAGAATGTTTCTGAGAGATCTGAGAGGCGGAGGGGTTTGCCGGATCAACCAAGGGAGCGTCCAGCGGAGTCTCAACATTCTGCCCATCTACTACAATTTCCTCCTCATCCGAACTAGAGGAATCCATATTGTCCATAGGAGGGGGAGGCACACATGGATTCCAGCTTTTAGATTTGGGTTTGCAATTCAGATTCTTCTTTTTGTCAAGGAATTGGGTACAGGAACTCTGGAGATGCCCCGTTTGGTGACAATGGCGGCAACGAAACGTTGTACTCTCGTAATCCAAGTTTTGAGTCCAGTGGAAATCTCCATACTTGAGATTAATCTGATCCGACAGTCCTTTGCTAATATCTATTTCTGCACAAATTCTACCATAGGTGTAGATTCCATTTTCCCTCCGTGAAGAATCTACAGCCAGGTAGCGTCCTAATGTGTCTGCAATGGCTAAGAAGATTCGGGAGCCTGACCCAAATGGGAATCTTGGTGATGACAGCTGAAGAGGGGTCGAAGTCTGGAAACTAGGGGGTGAGAAAAAGCACAGCCGAGCCCCAGAACCAAGGCCTCTCATTAAGGCCTTCTGGTAATCTTCATTTAAGTCAAAAGCCACAATGAAGAATCCTTTTGAACATAAGTAGATCTCGCTTTTTTTAGTCCAATTGGTATAGATCCATTGATATAGATCTGATGTGCGAGGCCAGAGCCCATTAAATTTGCATATGAGTGCGGGCTGATAGCGATCGTCAATTCCAAAATGAGAGAGATTGATGGAAGGAATTTCCTCTGATTTGTCTACTAAAAATGGCTTTGGAGCCCTAGATGGTTGGGCTGCTTTCGCAGAGGGCTGCGGTTGGGTAGCGTCTTTGCGGACTGCATCTTTATAAGAGAAAGAAGAGGCAGAGGAGGTCTGCCTAGAGGAACCACCTCTTAAACGAAAGGTAGCCTCCATAGAAGTGTCCTTATGAATGCTGTAAGAGGAGAGAGGAAGGGGATTCATAAGTTGCTTACTCTTATATAGCAGTCTGAGGTAAGAGGAGGGGATCCCCAGCCGGCGTTCGAGTTTTTGCAAAAGATCCTACTCGAGATCTGTTGCGCGTACCCATTGCATTGTCGTTTTGCCCGAGAGATTGACTTGGATCTGAAATGCATGTGTTTCTTCAGGCAGATCTAGCTGGTTCAAGAGAGGAAGCTGCTTTACATTTGTGCCCGTCTGAGGTTGCCGCATGACGGTTGCATGCCCACAGATCTAGGTTTTTTTAAGGCTTCTTGTTCTTCTGGGCTTTTGATTTGTTGGTTCAATGGCAGATCTGAGCAGCTGACTGCCATCCATGGTCAGGACGCCCGATCTAGATTTGTGCATTGACCTTGCAAACGCACCGTGGACTAGATTGGGTGTGTAAGAAGGATATGGGAAAAATGATATTGACCTTGCCGCAGTATCAGTGTCTTGACGTCTTCTCTGGAGGACTTGATGAACGCTATATTGGGTGACCCCATTGTGCAGATTTGTGACATCGAGCCCCCCCGCTTGGAGAACCCTGAAGCCTTTCTTCAGAAACTGATCCCCTTCCTTTACGCGCTGAGTAGCTCGAGCACCAGAATCGAGTTTGGTGCCTTCATTTTCTTCTGCGCTGAGGCAAATGCAGCAGGCCACCGCAAAGGTGTCTTCCGCCTTCGAAACTATGAGTTTCGCTGGCATGGAGACCATGAAACAACAAAGATCTATGTACCCCTCTCCATGCAATAATACTTCAAGAGTGTTCCAGGTTTTGGATTCCATGTAATTAACCAGAAGCCGTTTTACGCACCATGGGACTGACAGTGCGTTTGAGACAAAGATATAATTCAACGCGGTGGGCATATGAGAGCCACAAACCATCGAAACCCTAGACTCCATCACTGCTCTACCGATAGTCGATTATCTTATCGGGAATATATATTATATATATAATATATATATATAATATTATATATATATTATTATAATAGAGAGTATTTTTATATTATTTATTTCATTTTATTTTATTTTATTTAATATTTTTTTTTTTATTTTTATTTAATATTTAATATTTTTTTATTATTTTTATTTTATTATTTTATATATATTTTATTTTATATTTTTTTTATATGTATTTATATTTTTTTATTTATGTTATTTTTTTTTTTTGTTTTATTTTTATTTTTATTTTTGTTTATTATTTTTATTTTTTATTTTTATATTTTATTTATTTTATATTTATATTATATTTATTTATTTTTTTATTTTTTTTATTATTTTTTTATTTATATTTATTATTTATTCTTATTATTTATTATTTATTTGTTTTATTTATTTATTTTTTTTTTAATTATTATTTATTATTTTTTTTTTCATTCAGTAGTTGTTGCTTCTTTAATGTCTTTAGCACCTGCATTAAATGTGACGTGTTCCTCCCAGGTAGCACTGTATGCCAATATATCATCCACATAAACAATAACAAATTATTCTATAAAAGGGCGCAATATATCATTGTTCAATCTCATGAATATAACCAATGCATTACATAGGCCAAATGACTAATTAACTGCTCATACAAACTTTGGCTAACTTTGAAGGTGGTCTTTTGGGTATCTTCTTCTCTGACTCGAACTTGTTGATACCTTAACTTAAGTCTAGCTTAATGAAGTATTTTTCTTACTACAATTGGTCCAACAAATCATTTATCCTAGGAAAGGGGTACCTATTCTTGAGCATAATTTTGTTTAACACCTTATAACCTAGACATATAATCCAAGTCCCATCCTTCATTGGAACAATTATGATGGGTAACCCATATGGCGAGGTACTGGAAAAAATGACACTCTATTCTAGTAGTTGTTGCAACTACTTCTTCACCTCATTTGTTTTTATAATAGGCTATTTGTATAACCCAATGTTTGACGAAAAAGAATCTGGTAATTGTTGGATCTCGTGCTCTACTTACCTCTTGAGTGGTATTTGTGTATGCTCTTAGTACGCACCCATGTATGTATGTATAAAAGTTTATAGTTTTTGTTTTCATTCCTTAGTACACCCTTTTAGGGATGAATTTTCTCTCACAAACTCTTCTACAGACTCGTTTTCTCTTAAAAATAGTAAAAAATACTTCTTGCCCAAAATGATTAGTTTCTAGGGTTGGTTGGTGCTTACTAGCAAAAATTTAGACTTGCTCTTGTAATTTTTTATTATGGAGGCTTTCCCATCCTTAATGAGGTAGTATTAGCTGGTTCTTTGTATGTTGAATGCATCCTACATGTACATATTAGGACTTCCAAACACCACTCCACATACATCAAGTGGAACTACATCCAATTCTACTTCTTTAGTAAATCAACACTGATAGCAAATCTGATTTTAAACAATTTGGTTATCTTTATTTCCACATCTTTATTTACCCATCCCAATGGATATAGGCTTGGATAATCACAAACTTCGAATTCTAATTTGTTGACTAGTTACAATGAGATTTTCCCGTGATTCCGTTGAAAATAGCAACAAGAAATTCCATTTTAATTTGTCCTTGAATTAAATTGTGAATTAATTTGTAATTATATTCTCATAACAACTTGTAACAGTTAATTAATTTAAATTGACTCAATTGACTTAGGAAATTCATGTTGGAAGTCTATCTAAAGTCATTTAGAGTGATCCCTAAATTTTTGGGGCCCAGGTTGAGTTCTTTGGAGTTGTAATTTGATAATTTAGTCTAACTGGGTTATATTCAGTTGAACTAGTCCTAACTATTGGAGGAACTAGTAGAGGTTTGGTAGTGGAGTAGTGCACTAGTGCATCACCGGTAGCACACCAATTAACTGAAGATTCACTCATAAATAATTCGTGCATGTCAATTCAGATGAATACCCTGTTTAGATTGGAGTTCAGGGACAATGTACTATTGGTTGTATAATTTTCCAAGTCATACAGATGGTGCATTCAATCAATCGAGGACCTATGTTTAGATTGCGCAATTATGGAGAGTGTATTTCCCAATTAAATGTGGGTTATTATCCTCTAGGGATTGTGCATGGAAGTAGGGGCTTGGTAGGTAGCAGATTTAGCTAAGTGTTGGCTTGAGCTGGTTTGTGAGGAGGAGAGTTAGAATGTACTAGTGCAGGAGTTGTCCAGGACGAACAAGCATTGTATTTTCTTCTCAAATCTTCTGGTTAATGAAATATTATGTTATGTGCAATTGATATTCTTCCTTTTCTTCTTATTGTTTTCATCGATCAATTTTGGTTTCCACTAAAGAGTATAGTAGATTCTTGTCTTGTGTTTTAGAATATCACATAAGTTGTTGAATCTACAGAAAAATCTACATGGTATCGGAGCTGAAGACAATATAGAAGAGGAGAATTTGGGTTTTTTGTGTAGGTGAAAATTGAATTTGCAAGTTCATACTTTAGAGCAACAATATGTCATTCTACGATTTGCGACTTGAGTATGCCTTGGAGGGCAGCTCGAATTACATAACTTGGAAGGACATGATGGAGGTAGTGTTGGAAGACAATGGCCTCAAGGAATTCATAGATCATGACATTCCTAAGCCTCCAACATCGGATGCTAAAGATCTGGCTGAATGGAGAAAGCGTGTGGCAAAAGCAAGAATAATTGTCTTGGAAGGAGTTCGAGACCACATTGTCTCGAGTCTCCATGGCAAGGATACTCCATACTCAATGTGGAAGACATTGATGAACCTATTTCAAGATAGCAGTGACCATAGGAAATTGGAACTGAAGGACAAACTCAGAAATATCAAAATGGAGAAGGGTGACTCTATTCCGAAGTAGTTCACCAAGTTCACCCATTGTCGGGATGAGCTTGGAAGTTTCGAGATCACTGTTTCCAAGGACAATATGGTGAGCCTAGATCTTCTAGGACTTCCTAAGAGTTGGCATAGTTATCAGGACTCTGTCAATGGGAGGGAAAAGCTAGCAGATTTGGAACGACCATGGTCAAATTTGGTACAGGAAGAGATTCAGAGGAATATCAGAGACAGATCCTCATCAAAGACTGATGATGAGGAAAATTGTGCCTTAGAGGGTAAGGAAAACAAAGGGAAGGGGAAGCCATCCCATTCCAAATCAGATTCTTGTCATGGCGGAAAGAATAAGGACATATTGAAAGTCAAGTGCTTTCATTGTCATGATTTGGACATTTTTCCACAAAGTGTTCGCTCAAGAAGGCCAGTAAGAAGCCATCAGGAGGAGTGGAAGGAGAACTCGACTTTAACCTCATCACATGTATGGTCTCATCAGTGAAGGATAGTGTATGGCACCTGGACAATGGAACTTCTTTCCACATGACTGGTAATAAAGAGCTATTTAGTAACTTGGAGGAGAAGGATCTCCAGATGCATATCAAGATGGGTGATGATGGGAGGTATAGTGCTAACGGGCTCGGTACAATTACCTTTCTGAGGGAATCGGGTGCTCCCCTCACTTTGCGAGATGTTATATATGTTCCTTGTTTGAAGAAGAACTTGGTATCTGTTGCCATGTTGGAGGATAGAGGCTATGATGTGATCTTAAGTAAGGGAAAGGTGTTCCTTCGTCATATAGCCACGGGATAAGTGAAAAGGATAGGGGTTTGAGTGAAGAATCTCTACAAGTTGGAGGTAGAAGATTGTGATGTCTTTAGCACGAATGCAGAGAAGGTGCAGAGCTGGGACATCAGTGAGTTGTGGCATAGGCGGTTGGGTCACTTGCATCATGGAGCTTTGAAAATCATGCAACAAATTTCTTTCGGTCTTTCCAAAGGTACACTAGGGCAAGTTGACACATGTAAAGGATGTACTTTGGGAAAATACACCAATGTTTCCTTTCACGACAAAGATAGTCGAGCACAGGCGATCCTCAATCGAGTCCATTCAGATGTGTGTGGACTGTTCTTGACAGCGTCCATGACCAAGCACAAGTATTATGTTATATTTGTTGATGATTTTTCTCGTAAATGTCAGATCTTCTTGATGCAGAAGAAAGATAAGACTTTTGCAAAGTTTTGTGAATTTAAAGCATTGGTCGAGAAAGATACTGGAAGGAAGTTTAAAGCTCTTAGGAGTGATAATGGTGGATAGTATGTGTCAAATGAGTTTAAAATCTTATGTATGACAGAAGGCATTCAATGAGAGTTGACAACATGTCATAACCCACAACATAATGGGGTGGCTAAAAGAAAGAATATAAGCATAGTAGGGGTAGCATGAGCGATGTTGCATGATTAGGGCCTACCACTACACTTTTGGGTCGAGGCATGCAACACCACTCTTTATTTGTAGAACAAAAGCCCTCATCTAATTATTGGGATGAGTGCACTAGAAGAGGCTTTTTTCAGGGAAGAAACTAGATGTGGGTCACTTCAAGCTTTTTGGTTCATCGGTCTACATTTGTATAGCCAAAGATGCATGGAAGAAGCTTAAGAAAACAACAGAGTTGGGGATATTTGTGGGGTACACTAATACACCTCACAACTAACAGGTATACCTGTAGATCAACGAGATGATAGTGGTTCGAAAGGATGTAAAATTCAATGAAGAGAAGGCCATGAGATGTTCCACTGAGAGGGAGCTTGAACTAAATGCATTTGAGGAGCTTTTGGGTCCTAATGAGGAACCACAAATTGATGTGGAGCATCCACATGCAGGGGATCAGGGAGTGGAGACACCCACTCATGTAAAGTCTTCTAGAGATGGAAGGAAGCGCACTAGAGAGGCTGACAGATTATTGCATGATGCGAGAGAGAATGTGGGAGCACCACATCACAACACAAGAAGAGGAGGTCACCAGAGTGGTATACTAGATACATGGCTCTTATGAGCGGATGTGTTGAGAATGAGCCATATTCTTTTGAGGAAGCAGTGTAGAAACTGGTTTGGGTTGATGCCTTGGTTAAGGAGTTGACTCCATTGTTAGGAACAATGTTTGCGATGTGGTCCCAAGAACAATGGACAAGTTAGTGGTGAGTTCCCAATTGCTTTACAAGGTAAAGCAAGTAGCAGATGGTAGTGTGGAGAAACACAAGGCCAGGTTTGTGGCCTGAGGATTTTCTCAGGTGGAGGGGATCGATTATGATGAGACATTTGCTCCTGTATCAAGGTACTCATCAATCATATCCATTTTGTTACTGTCAGCGCAGATGGTATTGAAGATACATTAGATGGATGTAAAGACAACCTTCCTTAATGGAATGATTGAGTAAGAGGTGTATATTGAGCAACTTGAAGGTTTTGAGACCTTTGACCTAGAGTTGCACGTGTTCAGTCAAGCGAGCATTGTATGGGCTGAAACAAGCACCTCGTGCTTGGTACACAAGGATTGGTAGCTACTTCACCGGATTGGGTTTCACCAAAAGTGAAGCGGATGCGAACCTTTACCATATTTTGGTTGAAGGTAAATTTTTTATTATTGTTTTATATGTCGACGATTTGATTCTGACATGTGATGATAAGTTGATCAAGTCTTGCAAAGAGGACCTTGCAAGAGAGTTCAAAATTAAGGACTTGAGACTCATGCACTACTTTTTGGGCATGGAAGTATGACAAGGTGATGAGGAACCTTTTGTCTCTCAGGGAAAGTATGCCAACGAGATACTGGAAAGGTTCCACATGGAGAGTAGTAAACCCATGGAGACTACTCTAGCAGGTAACTAGAGGAAGGAGGATGCTACTTCCGTTGAAGTAGTGGAAGCTACTATTTATAGGCAACTTGTGGGTTCACTCATGTATTTGGTGAACAAACGACCAAAAATGTGCTATGCAGTTAACCAACTTAGTCAAGCGATGGTTAAGCCGACCAAGCTGTATTGGAAGGAAACCAAGCATGTGTTGAGATACCTTAGAGGCACTTCTCAGTATGGTTTATGGTACAAACAGACAGAGGGAGTGAAGATTCAAGGCTTCACCGATGAAGATTGTGCAGGGAGTCCATTCAACAAGAAGAGAACACCAGGAGGGATCTTCAGTATTGGATCAATAACTATTTCTTGGTACAGTAAGAAACCAAGATCAATTGCACTCAGTTCAACAGAGGTAGAGTACATGGCTGCTAGTCAAGCAACTTGTGAGGTTGTTTGGATGAGGAAGATTCTGGTTGGTTTGTTTGGTCAACAGATGGATCCAAATGTGATTTACTGTGACAATTAGAGTTATATCAAACTATATGAAAATCTAGTTTTTCATGATCGGTCCATGCGGATTGATATCTAGTATCATCATCTTTGAGATTGTGTGCAAAGAAGAATTATGTTATTGGAGTACATTCCCACAGAGGAGCAGGATGCAAATATTTTCACAAAGGCATCATCAAGATGCAAATTCGAGTTTCACAGAGACAGGATCAGCGTAGCTGATAATCCTTTTATTGTTGAGAGGGAGTGTTAAAAATAGCAACAAGAAATTCCAATTTAATTTGTCCTTGAATTAATTTGTGAATTAAATTGTAATTCTATTCTCATAACAACTTGTAATATTTAATTAAGTTAAATTGACTTAGGAAATTTGAGTTGGAAGTCTATCTATAGTCATGTAGAGTGATCCATAAATTTCAGGGGCCCAGGTTGAGTTCTTTGGAGTTGTAATTTGATAACTCAGTCTAACTGAGTTCTATCTAGTTAAATTAGTTCTAACTGTTGGAGGAACTAGTAGAGGTCTAGTAGTGGAGTAATGCACCAATGCATCACCAATACCACATCAGTTAACTGAAAATTTACTCATAAATAATTCATGCATGTCAGCTCAGATGAAGACTCAGTTGAGATTAGAGTTCAGGGACAGTGTACTATTAGTTGTATAATTTTATGAGTTGTACATATGGTGCATGTAATCTGTTGAGGACCTATGTTTGGATTCCGCAATTATGGAGAGTGGATTTCTCAATTAAATATGGGTTAATTCTTGTAGGGATTTGTCATGCGGAAAGAGTTATTTTTGCGGACAAACCTAACCTCCCTAGGAGTCTAAGACTCTCTAGTGACAAACAAGACAAACAAGAGCAATCCTCAATCCTTCTCTAAACATACATTATTCTATGAGAAACCAAGTGTTTTCCGATCTTACCTTAGGTCCAACGCTTGT
>APFE031157977.1:3057-14418 GCA_000404065.3 Pinus taeda | reverse complement strand
GAAGATGAAGAGCCACAAACTCCAGGTGTGAGAAGATCAGTTCGAGAAAGAAGGCAACCAGAAAGGTATAGTCCATCTGCTTTCTGTTCAAATTTTTCTTTATCTATTACTGATGATGATCCTAGAACTATGAAGGAAACAATAGATTCAGAGGATGGAAAACTCTAGAAAGAGGCCATGGTTGATGAAATGCCATCTTTTCACAAAAATGAGGCTTGGGATCTGTTGGGCAATTTAATTGCTTAAATTGCTTTCATTAAATTATCAACCAGGGAAAATCGTAAGATTGTGATGATGCCAACAAAATATATGCAGGAGTAGGCAACTAAATCTATGACTAACTAAATGATTTTTGATTCAATATAATATGCAATTGAAGAGGCTCCTAATTGAGGAGGTCTTGGTTGTCCTTCCCTACAATATTATAGATTGAAAAGAAATCATTGATTACATAAAACTAGAAACTTGAAATAAAGACAAGAGAATGAATTTTAATTGTTGTTTAGATTCAAATAGAGAGAGAGACTAACTTAGTCCCTTGATTGTCCCCTCGTATACTTATCCAAACTAAACTAAGATTCATTCATAGGCATAAGAAATGAAATAACTTGGAACTTAAAAGCAAAAGAATGAATTTCAATTATCATGCAAATCAAATAGAGGGAGAGCCTAACTTAGACCCTTGGTTGTTCCCTAATATGCTGATAAGATTTTAATTTAAAACCCATTCATCAATCAAAAGCAAATCCTAAAACATCTAGGCAATTAAATGAAATAAGATCTATTATGAAATAAAATGTTTCTTTGATCCTTTTAGAGTGAGCTCAATTCTCTTAAGAACAAAGTGACAAACTATTCCATAAATTCATATACTACATTAAGACAATTTATATCTAAAACTATAGAATGGAAGTTTATGTAAAATGAAGCTTTATTTTATTCCATCATAAGTTGGATACATGCTCCAAGAGTCCTCCTTTTGGAATGGAGCAGGTGCTCCTATTTATACAAAAATTTAAGCAACTAACTCATTAATGGGGATCCACTAATCCCTCATATGGTTACAACCAATATGAGACACATATTCCTTTATCCATGATTTTTCTCAATGAGATATGCTTGACCCCTATCCCAAATCTCCTTCAAATCTTCAAGAGAATTCGAATTTGAGTCTTGGAGGCCACATAAGAGTATCTTGGAACCTTCCAAATCACCTACACATGTCTCCAAACTCATTCCACCTTTAGGTGTAAGCAACTACATGTTAGTTTTCTAACTTTTAATCATAAATTCACTTTAAATACTTGAAATTAATAACTTTGGAAAATGAAAATGTAAACCCATATCGTAATGGAAATATAGGGTTATGTAATGATAATCTGATGAAATGAGGTGACAAAATGAGGATAAAGGTGAAAATGGAGTGAAAATGTATGCTAATTTGGTGGCCCAATAGGATCTAGTGCAGTTGCTGGCTAGAAGGAAACCCATTGGCAGCAAATGAGTGTTAAAGAAGAAGGCAAATGTAGAAGGAAAGGTGGAGAAATACAAAGCTCAGTTGGTAGAAAAAATGTTATTCCCAGGTGTCGGGAATTTATTTTGGTGATATTTTTTCTCATTTTGCCAAGGTAATTTCTATTAGATTACTTTTATCTGTTGCTGCTGCTTTTGATTTTGAGATAGAACAGATGGATGTGAAGACAACATTTTTTCACGTGGATCTGGAAGAGGAAATCTACATGAAGCAACCTGAAGGCTTTGCAGTGAAGGGTAAGAAAGAACTGGTATTCAAGTTAAAGAAGTCTCTATATGGGTTAAAGCAGTCACCAAGGATGTGGTATCAGAAATTTGATACATTTATACAGGGACTTGGCTTCACCAGAAGCAAAGCAGATCACCGTGTGTATTTTAAATTAATTGGTGACCGTTTTATTTATCTGGTCTTGTATGTGGATGATATTTTGTTGGTTGGAAATGACAAAGAAATTATCCATGATTTGAAGACCCATTTGTCCTCCAAATTCGACATGAAAGATCTTGGTGCTACAAACTATATTTTGCACATGGAAATTAAAAGAGATTGGACAAAGAGGAAGCTCTGGTTAAACCATTGGAATTATGTCGAGACAATATTGTAGAGGTTTAATATGCAGGATAGTAAACCGGTGAAGGTTCCTATTCCTGTAAGTGTAATGTTATCTGCTAAACAATGTCCCAAGACACAAGAAGAGGAAGAGGACATGTCCCGTGTTCCATATGTAAGTGCAACCGGTAGCCTGATGTATGCGATGGTCTGTACTAAACCAGATATTGCACATGCAATGAGAGTATTAAGCAGGTTTATGTCAAAACCAGGGAAGGAGCACTGGAAAACAGTGAAGTGGGTTTTGAAGTATTTGCGTGGCCCTAGTGATTATGGTTTGTGCTACCAAGGAAGACTAGGATTGGACAAAGTGTTGGATATTCGTGGCTTTGTTGATGCAGACTAGGTTGGAGATCTGGATCAGAAGAAGATCTACAAGTGGGTATGTGTTTAACCTATTTGGAGGTGCAGTCAGTTGGATGAGTAAGAAACAATTTGTAGTGGCACTATCAACTATAGAGGCAGAATACACGGAAACCACTCATGCAAGCAAGGAAGCAGTTTGGCTGTAGAGATTGTGTTCAATAATGGGGTTAGTACAGGGAGCTATAAGGATAGACTGTGACAGCCAAAGTGCAATTTTCTTGGCAAAGAACCCTGCATATCATTCGAAGACAAAGCACATTGATGTTCAATATCACTTTGTGAGGGATATGATAGAAGACAAAAAGGTGTTGCTGGTAATGGTGGACACTTTTAAGAATACTGCATATGCATTGACAAAATCTGTAAGCTCTGAGAAGTTCTCTTGGTGTAGAGAAACAATGGGATTGCAGGGCTGGATAAATAACTAAGCTCTCTTGTGGCTCCCTGTCGAAAGAAAACAACAAGTGGGAGAATGTTGGTTTGTGTTATATTCTTTCCACGACTAGCCCACATAGTTAACCAGGGGCTTAGAAGGGGGGTGGAGCCCTCCCTTCGTTAAGTAGCGAGGGGAGTCACTGTGGGCTTGAGGGGTGCAGGTAACCCCACTCTATGGGGTCTGGGGTAGCGCCCCATAAAAGATTGGTTTTGGACCCTATGTTAGGTTGGACAGACCTACCTATGGTTTTGTGCATGATTTTCTCACATGGCTTTGGACGTGATGGTTTTCGGTCCATGGTTTAGGACGCAATGGTTTTCCGTCCATGGTATTGGATGCTTCGGCATGTATAAATATGTATTGTAACATTGAAAGAAAATAATGAAAAAATCAAGCTGGTAGTCCTAGTTTTGGAATCCATAGGAAAATCTCTGTGTATATGTGTTTTATGTGTTATGCTCTCGGATTGTTTATTTTCTGTGTTTTAGAATTCGTATGTAGGTAATTTCTGTATGAGGTTAAAACCTACAAGATGGACAACTCACTTATGCATAGTGACAAACTTGAAGTACAACTTTCGCATGACTATCTCAAGAGACGATAATTCATCCAATATTGCTTTCTTCAACTCTGTTCTTGTGGATTCTCTAACTTGCTCTTCTCCCTGCTTGGCTGCTTTTAGCTCCTTAGCCATGTGCTCGTTCTCACCTATCAAGAATCTAACACTTGAGCTGGTGGCTCCGACATATGCCTTGGTAGCATCGGCCAATGCAGATGGATGTCTGTTCACATTGGATACGATCACTTGTTCTTCAAACTACGCAGGAGATACATGGACATCTAGAGTGTGTATTTTGCGTGACTGCAAAACTCTGTGTTGTGACTCATCGAAAGATATGTTGTGCACATCTACTTCTAGATTGTCATCAAGGATTTCAGTTTCTCCTTGATTGCCTTGGACTTGCTCTACTCCTGGGTCTAGTGAAGCCTTTGGAGTAACCTCTTAGTTTTGAGGCATGAGGTCAATTTCTTGATCTAACTCTTACTGAACCACATCTGTGTCCATCTTTTGCAACATCTGTTCAATCTCCTAAGCAAAGTCCTGCTCCTATGACTGCTCACCTTGTCTGCTACATTCTAGCTGTTTGGATGAATCAATAACCTATATGGGCACAGTTTCATCAATGTGTGCATGTTACGCCTCTTGTTGTTCCTGTTCCTGTTGCGCTTCCTTCTCTCTTCCATGCAACTCTTGTTCTTCCCTTTGTTGCTGCTTCAACTCCTACAACTCCTTTTCTACTCTTTCCAACTTCTGTTTCTCTCTCTGTCTTTGCACAATCCTTTTGTCGCACTGTCACCTCTTTGCCTAAATCTCCAAAGGTACTCTTAACACAAGTGGATCTGCTTTGAACTTGTAGCTTTTCTCCACCTCTGCGCTGTCATCAACCTTCCCATTTCCTTTGTCAAGTGTAGGTATTTTGTCCTCTCCTGCTGTTGATGTTGTTGCTCTCTGAGATGTTGCTGCATTCTGCATTGCTAACCACTCTACAACCATTCTAACCGCTTCATTGAGCCTTGAGAAGTTATAGCAGTGTCTCCATGGGTCTTCCTCAGGACAATGACATGCCCCATGGATCCAAGGATGATACACTCTTGCACAGTGGTCCTTCACTAGGTAATGCGGGTCATATGTATTGAAGCTTTTGGTGCCGAAGGTGAATCTCTTGAATTCCTCCATCTCGGCCTCAACATGCTTGAGATTTTGGATCTTATACAACCCGATCCTCAAAGGAAGAGCGGGCCAAGGTGTCTTATTCTTCCTGTGCAGTCTCGCTAACAACCTTGTCGAGATGTGATATGAAACTTCTTGCATGACCAACTTATCCATGGTAAACTCTGGCAAAAAATGTGAGCCTTCTCCGAGCTGTATGTCTGGATGAAGGTGCCAAGGGGTGAGGCATACCAATATGCTATGTCAATCGATGCCTCCATCATTTCCTGTGATATGAAAGGTAGATCCTGCTCAAAGATCATCCTTTGCACTAGGATGACGAAGTGGTCTGATAGTTGTATTATAACTCCACAAAGGATGCACTCAGAGAACAACTTGCAATATGTGTGCACAAAGGTTTCTGAAGGTGTCGATGCCAAACCCAAGCATGGGAACTGTTGATGGGCATAGATTGCATCAATTATGGAAGACGACATGAAAATATTTGTTTGCTGACCCTTGGGAAGATGTCAAGCTTCTATTACTTGTCCCTTCAAAGAGAGAGCTAGCATGTCCGACTAATTGAAAGGTATTCCTTTGCTCACCAACTAATCCAACACAACCACCCAACCTTGTGGGAAGGTTTTTGTACTCTCCTGGTCGTATAAGAGACAAGCGAAGATGAAAAAGAGATGGTAAGCCTTCCATAGTATCCTTTTCGTGTAAAGCTAGTTGGGTGTTGTCTTGAACTTAGATGGCTCTTTCACCCAGCTCTTCAAGATAGCTCTTGAGTTTTCACTGCTATAGGGCCTGGTGAAGGGTGCATCCATTGTGACCACCAGCTGTGACAAATTATACATCTCTTGAAAGTCATGTGCCCTGAAGGTAGAAAGTTTTATTCCATTGAAACTACTCAACACCATTGTCTCTCGATCAGTATGCGAGACAATCTAGTGGATCATGTCCATGCATGGAAACGCGGGATACCTGCATGCAATCCGCTACAAGCCAAACTTGTGTATGTTGAGATAAACTCTACGGTCCTCCATATTCTCGTCAAAGGTTCCTGAACAGATGTCATTGATGTCCTGCCATTTCATCTTTATCTCCTTGTCTATGAACAACTTAGTGTCTTCATATATGGGCAAGCTCATAGACACTTGCTTGACCACATCTCCAGTTGTGCTCTCAATGGTGTCCTTTGAACCTACTCTCTTGGAAGCCATTATACTTGTACTACTGAGAGAATTTTGAACACTAGTGACACCTAGAGATAGGGAAATACTCATGGAAAGCAAAATATTAGTTGAAAACCAAAAGAACTTGAGGATTGACATGCAACACACCTAGGTGACTGACTGGAAGATTTGCGATATTTTCACTAGGAGGTTGGGAGATTGACTGCTAGGACTGCGCAGAACACTGTTCGGATTGTCAGTGAGTTGATTGACTGCTGAAAATGCACAAAGCACAATTCAAGTTGGCCTGCTGAGGATTGAAACTATGCAAAGTGCAATTTCAGCCAGCGTGACTAGAACCCAGTAAAACTACGTTGCACAATTCCAGGGGCCAACGGGGCACTCCCTCTCATAATTGGTAGATGAAGTCTGGGAGGCCAGTGTGAGGAAAGATATGTGCAATTTATGGGAGCATGGCAGAGTCTTCCATCCCAGAGATGCGCAATACAAGATGAACAAGGCCAGGTCTGGGCCAAGGTAGCCCAGACCTGCCGATGGGCGACCGAAACATGTAAAGGTTGAATGCATGTGTGAAGCTGAGTGAAAACATGAGTGAATGGACATGCATGGAAACAGTGAGTGTAGGATTTAGTAGACGAGAAAACAAGTAAGTGTGTGAAGCAAGTCGTCGCAACGGTGACCATTAGTGCATAAACAATTTCATGCACGTGACAACAAGGAGATGAAGTGGAAAACTTGAAACAATGCTCCTACAAGCTAACATTCATTAAAACGACAGAAAGCATTCAATGAAACCAAGAAAACAACACTCAACAACTGAAATACACAAACTGATAGAAAATCAACAAAAGACATGAAGAGCAGAGTTACTCGGAAAAAGCTGAGATGATTGTGTCGAATGCTCCTAGATGCGACGGGGGATGCCAAAGCTCCAAGATCAAAGTGAGGAATGATCTCTGAAGCATCGAATAAGTAGTTTTGATAAGATCTAGGCTTATGACATGCATGCCACACTTCTAGGGAAAAGTGACACTTGGCGTGAGGTTTCTAAAACGACTCTTACTTGTAACCCCCAACTGTTAAAAATAGATCCCAGATCTATGGATTATTTATTTATTTATTTATTTATTTATTTTTTTTTTTTTTTTTTTTTTCGAGGAAAAGTAGCCCATACATGCAAAGCAAGATTGCTCAGTCCTAGAGGGAACCGATCAACTTGGGAGCACATGCAACAGACTTCAAGCCCTGGAGTGACTTCTGCATAGTTTCTGGGCTGAGTGGCTATGACTACCCCTTAAGATTTGCATAATTTGTAGAATAAAGCCAAGGATGCCAGCCAGATCTACACAAATTCTGAGAAAATCCCATTGATGGGCTTCTCTGTGCAAATTTTAGGGGGAAGGTAGTCTGCTTTCTCTGCGCATTTCTGGAGAGCATCAGGTTGCCTTGATTCTCTGTGCAATTCCAGAGAGCAAGGTTGGTTTCCCTCTAGTTTTGCATGATTCTGCAAGTGAGCACAAGAACCACTTGATGACCAAGTCACAAGATGTCAGCTTGCGGGTGAAAGACAAACAAGCTAGAAAACACAAGTTGATAAGTCACAAAAACTCAACTGAAGCATAAGTACCTTTCAGTTCAAGACATGCTACTAAGGATGGTTGGTGGGGAGGATCCAAAACTAAGCTAAGGAAAAATTTTGGAGGATGGTTGTAGCCACTACAACACTTATAGAAAATATGTTGTAATGGTTGTAACAATTGTCGCATCTATGTGGACTATTCTGCTTGATGTTAAGCGATTTTGTTTTGCTTGTGTGCGCATACACTAGTATGGTACTATTAAATCTCTCTTAAAGACTCACCTTTTCTCCCTATGCAGTGGAAGAACCTTGATACACCTGCAACTGAACATTTTCGAGGCACACTTACTTGATTTTTGCAAAGGCACATACAAACTTCTCTCTCTCTTGTTGATACTAAAGCTAAGTCAAATATATAAGGATATATGGCAACCAGACCGATACTCCAAATGGGGCTCCTATTCCAAACAGTGTGAGGTATAATTGGGACATAACCTCGAGGAGAACCCCTTGGTTGATGGAATTTCCAACATCGTCAACAAATGGTGCTAGAAGGAGGGCCTTATGACAAGTTGTGTCTATTGAGTCTATTTTGAAACTCTTATCTAAAATGAATCATCCTCAAATCATACTCCCAGGGTGTTTTTATAACCTGTCCCCTGGTGAACTTTAAATCCTTGATGAGCCTCTTTATCTCTTGTCTCAATTGAGGTTTGATTACGAGGATGAAACATTTGTAACCGGGCACATTTGTGATTTTCTTAATTTTTGTGAATATTATGAAACTGATAGTGAATATGTGGCTTTTATTCTCTTCTGCATCATCCTTGAAGGCCAAGTCAACTGATGGTGTCATACCGCACCATCTACTTCCATCGATTCTTTTCATCATTTCCTCCTGGAGCTTCATCAAGACTTCGATATATATGATTACCAGGATTTTCTTGAAAGAATTAATCAATTAAGAATGAAGCCTAATGAATCAATTGAGGATTTCTCTGATCAATTCCTTCACCTTTGTTGTGAAGTTCTGAAGAATATGCAGATTGTGATTTCTTGAAACAAAAATTTTAGCATTTGGTTCATATCTCTTTGCATGGTGAACCTGAACCCCCTGATGTTTCTACTTCCCCAACTCTTGTGAATCATGAGATACCTCTAATTTCATAGGAGGAATTTACTACTCCTTTTGTTCCTTTTCCTCCTCCTTTTCCAATTTCAATGACGGTGCCTCTATGCGATGATAATAAAGACGGGAAATTTGTAGATCAAATTCGCAATCCATCTCTTCATTCTCCTTTCGCTTTTCATGATTCAAATCTAATGGAAGAAACCTCAGAATGGTTCATGGAGTTTAGGCTGAAGGCTAATCTTTTCATTCCTTAATATGACAATAGCACTCTTAAAATCAATCTTGAATCTGGTTCCATTGAAAGTGTTACTTCTTCAAGGGGCATCTTTCATCCTCTATCATCTACATGTTATGAATTTGTGTATCATGATTTGCTTGATCAATCTTCTCCACCAACTAGCTCTTCATGCTCTCTTGATTTTTGAGTTGCTGGTTCAAATTGCGATAAGATATAAGGAAGTCACATTACACTGGTAGAGGAGGAGGAGAGTGAAGAGAATTTTGATCTCTCTCCCCTTTTCAAAGTCCCGCATGTCAAGATAAGGCGCTTCCTTTCTTGGATGATTTTCAATCTTCTAATCTCGGTAGTGAATCAAATGCAATCAATTATTTCAATCAATATGTAGCTTTGGGAAATAATCATTCCGATGATAATGGCTCTGTTGATGTATGCGATCACGAATGCCCAGGTGCATCAACTGATCTTTCTGTTTTTGATGAAGATTTTAATCTAGATCTAGAATATGATTTGTTCAAAGAAGATGTTCTTATCAAAAATTCCTCTTCATCTCACTATTCCTTGTGCTCTACTGTTTGCAATGCATCTACTTGCGATGAAGATGCTCCATGCTTTTCAAGTTCTCCTTTTGATGAGTTAAATTCCCAATTTATACAAGGTAGTGAGGTTATAAATGACATTAAAGGAAATAATCAAATCATTGAGTATTCTTTCCATCCCTCATGATCTCTTGTTTTACATGAAGACAACTCTTCAAATGAACTTTCTCATGAAATTTCTCGGATTCATACATCTCCATATTCTCGATCAAAAGAATCTTTCAATTTGAGTAATCTGGTTGTTGAAGTTGTAGAATCCAGTTAAATCGATAACAAAGATGGTGCCGATCTAGTTAGTAGTTGCACCATTGAGATCAAAGGAAGCAACTATCCTCACCGCATGCATGATCTGATTCAATCTTCAGAATTTGATTTTACAATCCTTGAAAATTCTGGGATTTGTCAGGAATTCGAGGCACCTTAACTTCCATTGATGGTTATGTCAGTATCTCGTGACTCTGGTAAGCCCTTAGAACTAAGTCAGATCTGGTTTCTCTCACACAATCCTTATATTTGCATGGTTTCACTCGATGTAAATTTATTTTTGATAGATGTTTGGTATTCTGAATGTAATCTTTCGAACTTTCCAGATTTGGTTTCTATCATATACAAGATTTTATTTCACATGATCCATCTCCATGCAAGGCTCTTATAATTAACTTGGGTTTGGAATGTGTTTCTCTCATAGAGTCACATAATTTCGAAGTTGATCTTTTCAAAGTCTACCTTTGGCCGAAGGAATCATGCCTATCGGATTCATTTCTTAATACTAAGCTCCTATTTTTTCTTGCGAATGTTATATTGCAAATATTTACCTTCATCACACCTGAAATCTTCTTGAGTGATAATCAATGCACGAGTTATCTAGCAAATCAAATTCTTCTTTACTCATCGTATCCTGACTAGTTTCATGTGTTTGTTGTACTGGAATTCATTTTCACTTCTTTCGATGATTACGGTGCTAGTGCAGTATGTTGGAATATAAATAGAGGTGACAGTTAAAATGATTTCCCTTATTATGACATTAACTTGTGATGTTTTCATTATTAGTGTTATATTTATTAATTATCCTTTCTTATCATCAACATATGCCAAACAACAAAATAAGAGAACACAAGATATAGACACTCTGCTAGGGAAAAATCCCCCTCGAGGGGAAAGCCCAGTCACAAATTCTTCCTTTAGTAGATTCAAATATGAGACGACCAAGACCCTTACGTTCAAGACTACTTCCATCAAGTCACCCTTCCTCCTTTCATTGTGTTACCATTGAATACATCATAGCTACAATATCTCGGAGGTCATAGCAACTATAGACTTTAATTTTATGTTGGAACCGAGCCCACCATATTGTAGTTACACCACGACACCGAACTATGGTAGATTGAACAATCCACATTGTTAGAAAATTATATTTTACAAAGCAATGGAACACATAAAAGATATTGCATAAATATAAACACAAAAAACACATAACACATAAAACAAGAAATACACAGATATATGTGGTTCACCCAATTTGGGCTACGTCCACAGAGAAACAATCAGTCCTTCCTTTTATATTATCCAGAAAAATGAAGAGATACAACCTACAACAAATCCGTTGTAATTCCCTCTTCTATCTCACACAATCTCCTCTCTCTTTCTCGCTCAGAATACAGATCTACATATCCACAATACAATTCACTCATATATAGTGAGGGGTTTTCTTCTAGGGAAAAAAACCTTAAATTAAACATAACTTCTACTGTCAGATTTCTGCCTAATGAGCGACCTAGATTGACTATGAAATTACAACATTTTACTGTTAGGATATTCCGACACGTAGGAATAGTTAAGTATAACTTGCTCTAGTATAGAGTTAGGTAAAGTGTGTTTCTTTACTATGTACATTTGTAACTTACAATCCGACGGTCACGATATGTAGTGATCCGACGGTTCATTCTCTCCTCAGTATT
>APFE031157969.1:0-30226 GCA_000404065.3 Pinus taeda | reverse complement strand
TTTTGTGAAATTCATTGTTTTGTTGCTAGTGATGGTCAAAGGTCAAACTTGAGTGATGTAAGTGGGTAAGTCATGAAGTCATCTGATGTAATTAAGCTGGTTAGGAGTTAAATAGTAAAATAATCTTGTAATTAAGGCTTTCAGAAACAAACTCATGCAGTTAGTGTAAATGGGGGAAGTGGTTTCTAACTCCCCTAGTTTTTGGAAATGGTTAGAGAGAATCATGTAACCAATTCCTAGGAGGTAGGATTCAACCCTTGGATGAGAAAAATTGTTTTTCATCTATATGTAGACATATTGAAGTCAAAAAAGGGTTGGATACTTGTAGCTCAAACTTGGAACTAGTGTACTTGACTATTGTAGACATATAACATACAATTGCAACTATTTTTATGGGATTATTGTGTTGTGGTTAGTGGCTTTGTTTTTCCTATATTTTGTTATATATTTGATGATTCTATATTTTTAGAAACTATCTATATTTTCCCTTATTCTTGATATTTTAAGAGTTGAAACAAGAATCATTGTTTAATGCTTTGTTTTTGTTTAACATAAGCATTTAAGTGTTTTTCTTCGAGACAAGTGAATTTAGGCCTTTGCTCACTTAATTCCCGCTATATCTTCCTCAACGCACTACAATGAAAAACCATTTCGAGTCACTGATTACACCTACCTTGCCCCATGTTCTGTCTACAAATGGCCTTTAGGAAAACTTGACCTGATTCTAAGACCTATTGCTCTTTATCCAACAAATCCTAATCAAACCCTATTGAGATGATACCTAGCCTAAAATCCTCATATTCTCCAATCACTTCCATTTGCTTTGAGGTTGATTTAGAGAGAGCCCTCTTTGATTTGGTAGGGCCAGCTACCAAGTCGGAAGTCGGTCTGAGGTTACCTCCTTGGCTTTCGTTCTCAGCCTTGGGAAACTAAGGAGCGCTAATAGGTTTAACAAAAAAAATGTATTAAATATTTCAGACTATTTGAGACAAAGTAGGAAAAGTTTTCTCGTGTATACAACATGTAAGGGTGAAGCACTAAGTGAAAAAAATATCTGAGATAAAATACATAATCAATAAGGCTCTAGATAACCTGTAAAGTTCAAAAACCAACATGCTATAAGCTACTAGCCTACTACATATCATTTATCAACATAATAAAGCATAAAACTCATAACTACGATCGTAAATGGGATCCTTAGCATGAGCTAGTGCTTACCCTACTTAGAGCTACTGCTATTATAAATGCACGAAGCCAACCTAAGAGCCTAATTTAAACATGAATCCCTCATATTTTGTTAGGTATTCAGATAGCCCTGTAATTATAAATGCCACAAGCTAGCCCAAGGTCTAAATTCAACCACTTCAAGTTGTCACCATTGTTATTGGGCATTTGGCTTGCTGTTCCATGTCATCATGTGCCCAGTTTCAATCCCCTGGGATATGAATGTTGGCATTATGACTAATGTGTTGTCCTTAATTGAAACCTACTTGATGAGTTGTCCTTTGATGGCAACCTACTTGATACAGATGTCAACAGGATATGTTTACATGTGACAAAAGGATTATCAATTCAAAGACAAAAGCATGATAAAGTTGAAGTTTGAAGAAGTATACACTGGTTTGGTGAAACAAATTCGAGTATACGCAGGTTCTATGAAGCAAAGTTGTGTACATACTTAGGTTTGTTAAAGAAAAGTAGAGCATACGCATGTTTTGTGAAGAAAATATGTGTACACATGCAGGTATGAAGAAGAAAAGGCGCGTACATATTCCTCACCATGGTATTCTAGATTCCAAGGATCTTAACCATGGTATTGACCTATGGTATTGAGCCCAACAACAAATATTTAATATCTTCCAAGTATACCATTTGCACTAGTATGGTTTTGACCCGTGGTATTGTCTAAGGGCTAAGCTATATAAGGAGACGAAGATAAAAGTGTTTGGGGTGTGCTAATGATGAATATTTCATGAATAGTTAGATCTGAAACAAGTATGCATGTAATGGGCTATTATTGATTTTCTTTATCTGAAACTATGATTGCCCTTAGAAATTTGATGAGGGATCAAATCCAATAGATATGAAATGAAAATGTTGATTATGGGTTGATTTGATTAGTGATGATAGTGTCTTGACATTTGATTTTTCTGTGTATGCTGAGATCTGGGTATGTTTGAAGTTCTATCATGTGGCGAAGGTTCGAGCTAGTAATTGTAGATCTGTATGCGTGTTTATAACCTGAAAGGTGCATGCACAGGTGGGTTTAATACTGGTAAGTAGGGTATATATTTAGATCTATACATGGGTTTGATTTTGGATAAGTGTGTATACACGCAAAAATATTTTGGGGAAAGCACATATATAAGCTAGTGTTTTACTGAAAAAATGTCTGATTAGTTTAATCAGTCCTAGTATGTTTATGCTATCTGTCAATGAAGTCTTACTTGATGATCTGGGCTTAATAATGATATTTTGATTGAGGATTGATTGATTGAAGAATGGTGAAGCTACTAGTTTTTTGTGATTGAAGATCAGTGATTGTTCTGTGATTATTTCAGAATGATGTAGTGGATCTATGTATGATTCAGTGTTTTTTTCACAATGTTAGTGGTTCAGTTTCATGTTTCAATGTTTTGTGATCTGTATGTACGTTTTCTTCAAGGAAGTCACATATACATGCGGGTTTGCTACAACAAAGTAGTGTATATATTCTGATAGTTTATTAATAATGGATTTTAGTTGATTCAGTAAGATGATGTAGTGTTTGGGTTAGGTATTAGTAATATGGTTACAATGATATAACTGTTCTGGTTGTTTGAGAATAAGTTGATTGAGTTGGGTTTCATTTGATTGAGTGATTGGTTGATTCAGTTGATTCAATGTTATGCAACCACCTCACCAGATAGAAGAAGAGATAGATAAACAATTTCAAAATAAGCCTCTTTGAGGGGGAAACCTCCTTTACATTACACAAATGAATAATTCATGGATGATTCAAATGAAAAAACCTCCTTTCTATATATATATGAGTCTAAGGGGTCACAATATAATCAGAGCCAACATAACGATAATAATGTAAGGGCACAATAATAACAAGAGTGGGCTTCTATGGGGCACAACAATAACAATAAGGGGCCTACACTAATACCAATGAAGGAATACACTAGTATTATAGAGACCTAACATGCCCCCCGCATTCAAAAAAAGTGTTTTCCTCAACACTTGACTAGTTTTGGATGCTTCTGTATAAAATTCTCACCCTCCCACGTGGAATCTTCCGTGGGTAAGTTCTTCCACTTGATGAGATATTTTGAAATTGATCGGTTTCTTAGCTATTGAGTTCCTTTTTCCATGACTGCTTCAGGTTCCAATATGATTTTTCCTTCCTCACCAAGTTTTGGAAATATTGTTTGAACTAGGAGCTTTTCACCTATGAATTTCTTTAAGCATGAAACATGGAAAAATAGGCACACATGAGAATATGTAGGAAGCCCCAATTTGTAAGCCATAGTATCAATATTTTGCAACACCTTGTAAGGACCATAATACTTAGGTGATAATTTATTATCCTTCTTAGCTTTCTTGAGGGACATTTTTTTGTATGGTTGTAGCCATAAAAATACCCAGTCACCTAAATCAAAACTTCTTGCATTACGGTGTTGATCTGCCTGTTGTTTCATTCTATTCTGTGCCAAAGAGAGGTTATCCTTTAAGATTTGGAGAAATTGTTGTTGATGCTCGATGTCATCTTCCATTTCTGGAACCTTAGAATTTTCTCTTAAAGATAATGGGATGGATGGTGGATGATATCCATAAATTTCCATAAATGGGGTCATCTTTTCTACAGTATGGAAGGAAGTGTTATACCACCATTCAGCCATAGATAAGCACTTGACCCGTTGTGCCTGTTTATCAGATACAAAGCAACAAAGATATACTTCCAAACATTGTTCACTATCTCAGTTTTCCCATCCGATTGAGTATGGTAAGATGAGCTATAAGCTAATTGAGTACCCAGACAAGAAAACAATTTCATCTAAAAATTTCCAATGAATATAGGATCTCTTTCACTTACAATAATATTTGGGTTTCCATGTAGCTTTTTAATTGTTTCCATAAATGCAGTAGCAACTGTACTGGCTTTAAATTGATGAGATAATTCACAAAAGTGTGCATACTTGGTAAGTATATCAACTACCACCATGATGACACTCTTTCCTTTCGACTTGGGTAAACTTGTGATAAAATCTATTGAAACCTCATCCCAACGTTGACTTGGAATGGATAAAGGTTGTAACAAACCCTGGGTCTTAGTTGTCTCAACTTTATTTTGTTGGAAAACTGACCATTCTGCCAAAACTTTTAAATATTAGATTTAAGGCCATCCTAAAAAATTCCTTCGTTTTGCACAACCCCAACCCTGCTCCTATGGAACTCAAACTTTCCTCTTGAAAAGGCCTTTATCAAGATGTTTGCATCCTGTTCCTTTATAGGAATGTATTGTAATACAACTAACACTCCATCTCACTATTGTTGTTTCTACTGCAACAACTGAAAATAAGTAGCATCCAAAATAGTGAATCAATTGTGTAAATGTGCTGCAACTATCTCCCAAAATCTAACTACATCAACTGACACTGATACTTCCACTACTAAATATTGTGGGACCTTGTCGCAAGGGTAATGATCCATGAGAAGAGCATACAACAATTGTTGTTGCTCTCTTATGGACCCTGCCCAAATCTTTGCAACTCTGGGACTAAGGTTATACATCATCCCACCTCACTCTTGTAGGTATAGTTTCATACATGGTGGAATTTTCCTCTAGCTTGTAGATATTTTTAACTCAAAGACCACATTTTTTTACTTGTCTAGTAGACACATGCTTCAAATAATCCTTCCCTCTACCGAACGCCACATCATATCCTTTGTGTTCATGTACAACTACATAAAATAATTTTTTCTTCAGAGTAGGCACATACATTACATTATTTAGGTGAAGATGAGAGCATGAATCCCTCTTAAAGGTGATAGTGCCAATACCTTTGGTACTATACCTCCCATCATCTCCAAGTTCTATGTGTAATAGTAGGTTCTTCTCCTCCAAGATGTTGAAGAACTCCTTACTTCCTATCATATGAAATGAAGCACCATAATATATGTACCATACATTTTCTCATACAATATTTTACATGCATGTAATGAGGGTGAATTTCAACTCAAATTGTGATGTGAGAGAATCTCCTCCTATTTCTCATATAGGATTCTTATTGGATTTCTTTTGTGGACACTTGATTACATAGTCTCCATACTCATGACAGTGAAAACATTTAATTTTATTGAGATGTTTCTTCTTCCCATGGTTTTGGCTAGATTCTTCCTTGCCTTAGTCCTTCTTTCCCTTGGCCTCAAGACTCAATCCATTGAAAGACATTTTTCCTGCACTGAAGAATCCCTGAACCACAAATTTTCTATTCGAAATTTCTTGAGAGATTGATATGGAACTTGGTTTATTTGCAGTCTTTAATAACTCTAATACCATGTAGAAATAACTCTAAATTTGCAGTTGCTAATGAATTAATATTGAAAAAAATAGACACAAATTTATTCAAATCAATTTGTGGAAGGGAAAACATACAATATAAACACATGCAATCATTCAATCACAATGAACACAATATTTTTTTACTAGGTAACCCAATTGGGAAAACCCCCTCCTTTGTTTGTATTACATCAGATGAGAAAATTTATTTACTACAACGACAATTTCAATCCTTGAAGCTCAACCTACACTGTAATATTGATCTCTTGTTCTTGATTATGCTTTGGAAAATAATTAACCAAACTAGGCCTCCTTCTTGCCCCTATTTCCTTGCGCAATTCCTAAGGAAAATAGGTCCTAAAGAATAGGGAAAACTCTTATTTTCTTGTGTGATTCCCAAGACAAATGCCTCACCTACTATGTGAAAACTATGTACACTCTGTAGTATAAAAAAATAAATACAATTATGCCATTTCCCTCCAATCAACTAGGCAATTCGAATTTTATGCATGACTAGTGGCTATTTTTAGTAAATAGACTAGTTAAATGAGAGATGGTGAGTTAACAACAGCTACAACTACTCAACTGAACTTCTACTGACTCTATTCATGGCTAGAGCTCAGATAACTTAGTTTCACTAACTATAACTCCACTAGATTTCTATATATTAGCAATCAACTCATGCACAACTTTACGTCTTTCCCACAAACTCGAATTTACCAACTTAACTAAGTGATTTGGCCATGTCACTCCTCCTAACTGTGACTCAAGTCATCCTGTTGATGTGAAAATTTTAATTTCTCAATTTGACTAAGGCACTAGTCAATTGAAGCCTTTTCTTGCTACAATTGAACATATTTTAGCATTTCCTTCTTATGAAACATTTACATTTCTTGCAAGTCTATTAACATCTCCTTTTTGCAACATTTACGTTTCTTGCAACTAGATTGGAATTCTCTGTCTTATAGAACCTAGATTTAGTTGCAAAATGGTCTTTGCATGCCTTAGTTTGATCCACTGTCTTAGAGCATCTTGAGAAGAACTTAGCTTACTGTGCATACAACATTGTCACCTCTTAAGTTTTTATGGACCCCGCGTTTATAATTAAAGCCAATATCTCTAGGAATTGCAAAATTCTTGTTGCAATACTAGATCTCATCAATTTTTGGCATTGTTGCCAAGGATGTGTCAAAGTAGGTGTTGATTATGATTTGAGTTTCTTTCTCTTTTCATTTTATTTCCTGAAAAAACAAAACAAAAAACTTTGCATTAGTCTTTGTCTATCTAGAAATATAATAAAAAATCACACAAAAAATAAATAAATTTATTTCATGCCTCGTAGGGTATAGGATAACCTAGGGAAATTTATACCAAAAACCCCCACTCCTACATGCAGTCAAACAACACTCTTATTTGGGGGATGTTAACCTCCTACTCAGACCACAGAGGAATTATACAACCCTTTAGGTGAGCAGCTAGATATGTTTGAAGAACCCATAGGGAAGGAGGAACCTACATCACCTACCCAAGATACAATGGAAAATAGGTAGATTGATCTCTTTCCAATGAGAGAAACCAATGGGGAAGCCAAAATGAAAAATATCAGCCTCAGAATTATCCCACATTTCCATGGCCTAGCTTCTTAGGACCCTTATACATTCATGTTTTATGTTGTTATGTTTTGTAGAACCTATGATTACACTTCTAATAAGAAAAAATAAAATTGTTTCCTTCCACTCTTGAGGATTTAGCCTTGCGTTGGTTCATGAGTTTGGAAGGAGGCAACATCACCACTTGGGCTCAAATGCAACAAGCTTTCAACCAGAAATGCAAAGGTTATTATAGATCAAGGGACACAAAAGAGGAGATATTCAGGAAGACCATGGGACGAGATGAATCCTTATATGATTATGAAGAAAGGTTACAACCTCACTATATAATAGTCAATTTTACCCTTAACCCACAATAACTGAAGATTATACTTATCCAAGGGATTATAGAGGATTTGATGGAGACCCTTAATATGTTTTTTGGTGGAGAAATTTACCAACTGACTTATGAAGACATCAAGACAATATTTAAGAATCATTCTAGAGCTGCAGGGAAGAGAGGTAGGTATAGTCAAGGCATGGTCAATTCTAATCCCTCTAGCTTAGCTATCAAACATGAAACAGGGAACATGCTATAATATTTAAAGAGTGAATTTTTCATACCTTTTCCTTAAAAATGGATAACATGTTGACTAAGAAGAAGAAAGAGGAGGCATAAAGGTAACTAGCTATATTTTTCCTTAGATGCACCAAGAGGCACTCCAAAAACAAGTGCCCACTAAATGTCATAGAAGTATGCTATGTTCGTAAGGAGAACCGTGAAACTAACAAGTTCCCCTCTCTTTTAAGTCTAAAGGTTGTATATCAAGGGGCATAGGGTGGCTTGGAGAAGCTTTGTTTTGTCAATTAGAGAATTGCATAAGGTTTTTAGCCATATTAGCAAGGCATGCAAAGGTGTGCACTAATCTCCTTTCAATCCAAATCAGAGTGCACCTTTTTAGCCTTGGTACCCTCTAGCCAACTCACCTTGGTCTATGCCTACCTCTTGGTCTTACCCTCCTTAGTATCCACCTCAGACTATCAATCCACCCTTATAGCCATATCAATATCGGCCTCTTCAATGGGGAAACCCTTCATACGGATGGATGCCTTAGGTCACACAACCACCTACCTTAATTCCTCCTCCTCCTTCTCAACCACATATACCCCAAAATAATCCACCCAAATAACTTCTTATGCCTACCAAACCTAATATGAACTTGAAAAACAAGAAGGACCAACATTTCTATAGTGGGGAAACATCCTATCCTGCTTATGTTGTGGAGATGTAGGAAATCAACCTTCAATTTGCGAAGGTAATTCTAGATGCCCACCCATCTTCTCCATCTAAATATCTTGAAGAAGAGAAGGAATATTGTTCTCCTCAAGTGAATATACCTCCCTATCCTGAAGTTTTGGTCCAACCTCAACAACACAATCCAGAAGAGGTTTAACTTCTGGGAGAATTGAAGAACTTGTGTGTTAAAACACCCCTTCATCGAGCCATAAAAGATGACCCCATATATAACAAGGTTATGAGGGAAGAGTGTTTCAAGAGGCTTGGAAGAAGAAAAATATATGCCCACACTATCAATGTTGTTGGGAAGTTGTCTGATATAATTCTTGAGAAGGTCATATTTCCAAAGTACTTGGATCTTGGTAGCCCAATAGTGGATACACACATTAACATTTTTGTATTTCCAAACACATTGATCAACCTTTGGGATAAAGTCAATGTCATGATCTAGGAAACTATGTTGAAGCTCAACCTCCAAGGATCCTTGAGGAAAACCACCACGATGTTGTAGCTTACACATAGATCCAAAGTAGCCCTTGAGGGTGTTATTAAGGATGCGATGGTCTCTATTGATTCATGGGAGTATCCCATAGATTTACTTGTACTCCAACCAAATCCAAGTTTAATGGGTGCCCTCTCATTTTAGGGATACCTTGGTTAGGCATTGTTGATGCTTAATTCAATTGTATGGATGGAAACATGACAATTAAAAATAGGAAGCTTACAAAGCATCTTGCATTATACATCCCTGCTCAACCCCTTGTTGAGGATGACTTATTGTCTGGGTAGAGGAAGAATAAGAGGAAAAAAAATTCATTCACCCCCTACAATATATGTACATTAGAAACCACTTTAGGAAGTAGGTAGCTAGATGAGGATGACCTTATTGTTAACCTTCTGCAAAACCAACCTCTTATCTCCATGTTAATTAATGAGATAGTTGAGGAATCCTTAGGGAAATCTAAGAAAAACCCATGGGATGAGTTATTCATTTCCATTTCTAATCAAGATCATGCTAATATTGTGGAAATAAATCAATATAAAACCATGAAAATCAATCGTTCCCCCTCAATAGAGCAAGAAGAGAAACTTCTCACCGTGTTAAGGAAACATCTTGATGCTTTTTCTTGGGACTATAAAGAGATGAAACGAGTGCATCCCTAAGTTTGTACCCATAACATCTACATTAAAGAGGGATTTGAACTTGTGTGTTAACCCCATAAGATAATGAACCCTACCCATAAAGACGTTGTAAAAGAAGAACTGTAGAAGTTATTAGATGCAGGATTCATTTATCCTATCTCAGATAGTACCCAAGAAGAATGGGAAGTGGAGAATTTGTGTTGACTATAGGGAACTTAACAAGGAAAAAAAGAAAGATAATTTACCCTTACGTTTCTTTAATCAAGTTTTGGATGGTCTCGTAGGAAGAATTTATTTTCATTCTTGGATGCCTTTAGTGGGTATAATCAAATCCATATTAGCCTCAAGGATTAGGATAATACCACCTTCACATGCCCATGGGGGACCTTTTCTTATATGTTCCTTCCTTTTGGTTTGTGTAATGCCTATGCTACCTTCCAAAGGGCAACATTGATTATTTTTGTTGATCTTATTCATGATACAATTGCTATTTATATGGATGACTTCACTCCTTATGGGAATGATTTCTAGGAAGCTCTCATCAACCTGTGTAAAGTTTTAAAGAATTGCATTGAAATGAATCTATCACTAAGCCAAGAAAAGTGTGATTTGTTTGATGAATCTAGGGATTTTCCTAGGTTACTTACTCTCTAAGGAAGATATCCAAGTTGACCCTAACAAGATCGCCATTATCAAAAGGGTCCATGTTCCTAAGAAACAAATGGATGTTAGGAGTTCCTTAGGACTAGATGGATATTATAGGAGATTTATGAAGGATTTTAGTAAGATAGCTTCACCTTTGTTTGTATTTCTAACTAAGGATTCAAATCTTTATTAGAGAGATAAGCATCAAGAAGAATTTGAAGAGCTGAAGGAGAAGTTGACCACTGCACTAATTCTTAGGGTTCCAAATTGGGCCTTACCTTTTCACATCCACGTAGATGCATTCGAAAAGGCTGTAGGAGCTGCCTTAGGACAAGTGGAAGGTAACTTTCCCTATGCCATATAATTTATCATTAAGAATCTCTCCAAAGTTGAATCCAACTACATTGTTACTAAAAAAGAGCTCTTATCTGTTGTACACTCCTTGAACAAGTTTAGTCACAGGGTACCAAGTTTTCATACATACAGATCATGCAACCATTAAATATTTAATGAGAGAACTTGATGTCAATGCTCAGATAATTAGATGGTTGTTTTTGTTACAACAGTTTGATCTAACGATTGTTAACATGTCAAGAAAGGAAAATGTGGTTGCAGTTTTTTTGTCTAGACTAACATTGCCTACATAAAATGAAGAGATGATCGATGATCAGCTCCCGGATGAGCACCTTTTTTCTATTTCATTATTATATCCTTGGTTTGATGACATAGAATTTTTTTTGGTTGTTGGGAGATTCCCTCCTAATATATACTCCAAGGAAAAGAGAAGAATTATGATTAAAAAGTTCCCCTTACACTTGGATTGGGGGAAAGATTTTCAATTTGGGACCATATCATATTTTGAGGAGGTGTGTAAGTGAATATGAGGTCTTTGACATTATTTCAGCATGCCATGATGGACCCCATGGGGGTCATATTTCTACTAGGAGGACAACCTTCAAAATTCTCCAAGCAGGATATTATTGGCCTACCTTAGACCAAGGTGCCAGTAGGTACATTTATAAGTGTGATGAATGCCAAAGGAAGGGTAAGCTTACACCAAAGGATGAAATTCTACTACATCCACAAGTGACTCTTGAACTATTTGAGAAGTGGGGCATGGATTTCATTGCACCAATTGACCCCCCATATGAACAAAAGATGTACATCATTGTATGCATTGACTATTTGACAAATGGGGCTGAAGTGGAGGATGTTTTGGTAGCCACAGAGCAAAACATGGCAGATTTCTTGAGGGAGAACATCTTCTACAAATTTAATTTCCCAAGGAAGCTTGTCATTTATCAAGGGGCTCAGTTCACCTCTAATCTAATTGAGGAAATCATGGATCAACATCACATCAAGCACACGAAATCCACCCCCTATCATCCTCAAGTAAATGGGTAGGTGGAGGTGAAAAATAGAGCTTTAGAGAATATCTTAACCAAAGTTGTCAGCAATAACAAAAAGGATTGGGTAGCCAGATTTGTGGAAGCCACTTATTCCTATAATACCACATGAAAAAACACCATTGGGTTCACTCCCTTTGAGTTGGTTTATGGAAAAAATGCATTCTTGTCAATTGAGTTTTAGTATATCATCATGAGGATGGCAACACAATTGGACTTGGACATCACCAAATTTTAGCAAGAGAGGTTGCAACAGCTCAATGGTCTTGATGAATGTAGGTTGTGGGCTATCATGCATACCAAGGTGGTCCAATTGAATAGGAAGATTTGGCATGACAAGAAAATTAGGGAAAGGACCTTCCAAGAGGGTGATTGGTCCCTTTTGTATGCCTACAGATTCAAGGACTTCGAGGGAAAGTTGATTCCAAGGTGGCTAGGTCTCTACTCGGTGGAAAAATGTTATGAAAATGACTTTGTCCAGATCAAAACAATTGATGAAGAGGGAATTACAATTTTAGCCAATGGTTATTGATTGAAACTCTATAGGAAACCTTTGTCAAAGGAGTTACTTATCATTTCAATAAGTAAGGAGATGAATGTGATTAGGAGACTCAGAAAACCCAATCCATCCAGACTCTAATCAATAAAAAAAGAAGAAAGGAAAAAAAACACAAAACACACACAAAACAAGAATCTTGGGTGAAAACCTCCATGAGGAACCTGAGGCAAACCTTGGGACTGAAAGCCTCCAGGAGGTAGTCCAAGAGTCCAAAAAAATGAAAAATAGAAATAAAATATCCCTAAGTGAAAACCTCGTTTGAGGCACCTGGGGCAGTCCTATAGGTTAAAAATATCCTCTGAGGCAACCTACAGGCCTCAAAAAGAGTAAGGTAGCCCATACATAATTTTTCTTACATTTATTTCTATAGGGTTCCAATCATAGTCAAAGGAGGATTTCAGACATGGAGATAGCTTCAAAACCCCACCTTCACATCCTCCAAGTTAACTCTTTGCATGTCCTCCATCATTTCATTGATTTCCCCAAGATTGTCCATCATCAGATGAGATTCCTCACTCAATTCTGCCTCAATCCCAAAGTGTTATAGGATTGATCCATATTTGCTACAAGATTTTGATTGGTACAAAAATAAGGTACAAATCTTGTTTTTTTTCACTCAGGAACAATGGGAGGTTTCCACCATAGCCTCATCATCCATTTTCCACACCACTTGACTTTTCCTCCACCCAAATTTCCACTTATGTCCATCAAAAACAATCTTTTTCACCCTTTCTTCCATCTCCTCTACCATAGAAAAGGCTTATAACCATTGTTAATAGGTTACTCATGAATTATCAATGTTTTTAGAGGTAGCACCTGAAGGAAATTATGATCCTAGAAGGGTTTGTGTCACTACTACATGAAGACAAATAGTCATGTAGGAGTTTGCACAAAACCTACATGACCATAGATGGAGCATCAGATCAAGAATATAATCATCATGATGGCATTGGAAGGCCACTAATTTAATCTTGAGAACCTAAAGTACCCTCTAAAAGCTGCTACAAGATCCTTGTTCACCTACAAGCCGTAGCAGCTGATCCACATCCTAAAGAACCTACATTTTCAAGCTTCAATCAACAAGGAAATTAATTTTTTTATGTCAAGGCAAACAAATGCATGGAGAAAGTAATAAAATCCTTACCTCTATTCAGAAATTCCATGTAGACATCATGTGATCAACACATCAGTAAGGACCACCAGGTAGGCACACGTATGAAAGAAAATCTTAACTTCTTCCTTTGAGTGTATAATAGTCTTGAAAAAATGTTTCAAATGCATGAGGGATGAGGCTTTGTAGGTTGAAGGTGGCTCAATAGTTTCAGACACCCTCAAACAACTTTGGGGTTATTTTTTTCTCTCATCACACATGGAGAAAAGAAGAAGGTGATGATTTCAAGGAGTGAGCCAATGTGTCTATGGAGGAGTTATGAAGATGGTAGGTGGGCGCCATATCATACAGTGTTTCTAGCCTACCAACCAGCCACTTTTAGTATAAAAGGATGCCTGAGCATCGTTTGGTGTACACTTTTCATTCCAAAAAATGCAAAGAGGCCCACTACCATAATTTAAGGTAAAACTACCTACACCAAGGGTTTCATAGATTGCTAAAAAGAGGTTACAAGGTTTATTTCTACAAGATTTTGACTATGTGCTATAGGATTGACCACAACTACTAAAGGATTGTCCCGAGAGGTGAAAAAGAGCATGGTATTGTGCATTTTTCCCACAATACCCTAGAGTCATGGAGGAAGCTTGAAGGTAAAGGTAAGTAAACAATTTTACTCACCTCTTATGCACAAAAAGCCTGTGGAATTGTTCAGATTTTGTCCATAAGAGCATCATATAGCAAACTCCTGAAAGTTAAAAGAAATTGAAAGTATGAAATTTTCATGTAATATAAGCATGATAATAAGAAAACAAATGCATGGAGAAATGAATAAAAGTATGCTTACCTCTATTTAGAAATTCCATGTAGACATCATGTGATCGACACATCAACAAGGACCACCAGGTAGGCACAGGTATGAAAAAAATCTTAACTTCTTCCTTTGAGTGCATAGTAGTCTTAAAAAAATGTTTCAAATGCACGAGGGATGAGGCTTTGTAGGTTGAAGGTGGCTGAATAGTCTCGAACACCCTCAAACAATTTTGGGGTTATTGTTTTCTCTCATCGCACATGGAGAAATCAAGAAGGTGATGACTTCAAGGAGTGAGCCAATCGGTCTATGGAGGAGTTATGAAGATGGAATGTGGATTCCATATGATACAATGGTTTGAACCTACCAACCAACCACTTTTAGTATAAAAGTATGCCTAAGCCTCATTTGGTGTAAACTTTTCATTCAAAAAATTGAAAAGAGGCCCACTACCATCATTGAAGGTCAAGCTACCTACACCAAGGGTTTCATAGATTTCTACAAAGAGGTTACATGGTCAACAAACAACTTCTATAGGATACAAATTGTTTTCTACAAGATCTTGACTGTGTGTTATAGGATTGACCACAACTACTAAAGGATTGTCTCAAGAGGTGAAAAAGAGCATAGTATTGTGCATTTTTCCCACAATACCCTAGAGTCATGAAGGAAGCTCGAAGGTAAGGGTAAGTAAACAATTTTACTCACCTATTATGCACAAAAAGCCTGTGGAATTGTTCAAATTTTGTCCATAAGAGCATCATATAGCAAACTCCTGAAAGTTAAAAGTAATTGAAAGTATGATTTTTTCATGTAAGATAAGCATGATAATAAGGAAATGAACTTGTTTTGAGTAAGGCCTATAATTTTGCTTCCCTTAACAAGAGAAAAGAACTATTCCTCTTATCTTTGTCCTGAAACCCTAAGTTGCTCTAACAACTGATAATTGACAACATAATTCCCTTGTAAAAAATTTGAAAAACTACAGTAGTGATCATGGGGGGTGGTTTTAATAGAAGAGATCCCACAGACACATCAAGGATCCACCAACACCCTACTTTCAGAGACATCTTTGCAAACCACTAGTGCTTAGAGTTTGACAAATTCAAGGGGTTTGATGATGAAATTATTCATGAGTTTACAGTAGGCCTCCAACGTCAAGGGGAAGATAGTTCTATCACCATTTTGAGAGGGCTTGTTATTCATTTAAAATTAGAAATAATTAGCAAGATGAAAAAATTTCCCCTAGGAGTAGGGTGGAGCAAGGAGGAGAGAACAAAGGCTATCACAACCAAGAAGAAATTATTCCTCCCTAAAGAGAAACTTATTGAAGATTAAAATGGGGTTATAAGAGAGAGTATAACTTTATGATGGGATGAAGTAGCCTATCACATCTTGAAATACATATCCTATGAGGGGAGACTCAATGTTGTTTATTCATATCAGTTTAGGATACTTTATGAGCTAAGGTTCCAGATGGAGGCTTATATCTCAAGCAAACTAAATGTTCCCCACTTTCTTATTCAACCCATAGTAGAAATGACTGAAGGGGTGATAAAGGGGAAACATCATTTCATTTCTCATCATGGGTTCATAAGGCTCATTGTCATGGATGCTCTAAAGCATATCAAAAACCTTGTATCATGGACATATTTTGTGGACATGGATAGGGAAGCTTTCCTTGAGACTTAATTCCAAGCCTTACCAGAGCATGGAGTGACAAAAAAGAATGGTTATGAAAAAGAAGAGGCTGAAGAGGAGGAGGAGGAAGAAGAGGAAAAGGAAGAGGAAAAACTAGAGAAAGAGATAGAAACCATTGAGGAACCTTCTAGAACTCAAAAAAGAAAAAGGCACGATCAACAAGCAAGCCTTTCATAAGGGAATTATTGATTTGACAACCCTTTTTGCTTTCATTTTCATCCTTTCCATGATAATTTTCTAAATTTACAGTTGAAAGATCACCTTATTTATATCCAAACATCATAAAATGTATCAATCATTTATGGTTTGTAATCTACTATTTCTTTATGAAATTTAATCAAAACATTCCTATAGCTACTGAATTGCTCTCATTTTGCAACTAACTGAAGATTCTATAGTTACATCCATGGTTAGATAGGTTCCAGTATGTTTGAGAAGGAATAAAGGACATAGGTAGATGGAAAATGATCAACACATCAACATCGACCTATCATAGTGATCAGGGAAGTCACCTGGTTCAAGAGATTTGATGGTTAGACCAGAAGTCAACTCTAGTTTGAACACTCCATCGATGTGCATGATTTGAAGGTAGTTTGTAGAAATATCAAGCGAGCATGGAATTGGACGAGAATAATTTGGATATAGCATGTCAAATCAATATCTTCTCATGATTTTCTCTTTCAGTAACAAATCATGAGAGGAAAGACTCCAAATTCAATTTCATTTCTTAGTTGTCAAAATAGAAACTTACCTCTATGCTTATAACTCTTAAGCCAGTTGTTTAATGGAGGATTATAATAGGGCTTGATGCGAAGTAATATACACACTTACTCTTATTAATTTTGCAATCATTTGTTGTTGAAGACTTCGACATTTAATATAAATACTCTATTATTTGGTGACTAATGCATAACTAAGTAATTTAACATTCAATTTCGTGCTTGCACTCAATAGGAGAGCCCCTTGGAGAGTTTTAAGATTAGATTTGTTTTCCATTATGTTCATTTCAATTCATTAGATGAATAGTCCTTTCTTCACTACAATTTGTTGATTTTTTTATTAGTATTTTGCTCATTGATTGCTAGTTTAATTCTCAGTATTTTGAACAAGTCGAGCACTCATAAAAAGACAAAAATATTTACTTTTCACAGTTCATTTCTTTCAGTGATTTCATGACTAATCAATAGAGAAACTCTAAAGTATAACTACGCACATTAGTAATCAATTTGAGTTCCATTTTAGCTTGTTATTTTATTGAAGAAGTTTGATTTAGATTTACTATTTTTTCAAGTAGAATATAATTCAATTTGCAAAAGCATTTAGAATATTTCAATTCTTTGGAAATAGAAGTATAGTTTCAATTATGCCATTAGAATAGACTTTTCAATTTAATCCAATTAGAATAATATTTAATTCTTTCTGTAGTAGAGTAAATTTTGATTCATTTCAAATAGCATAACTTTGAATTCTTGTTGCAATAGATTAAATTTCAATTCAATTTGATAATTAGAATCTTTAATGGATTTCACCTTGAATTTTGATTTTTTTTTGGAATGAGTAATTTTAATGGAAATAATATGTGCATAGGAATATTTTGAGTTAATCTAACCTCATTTATATTTAGTTCAATTTCATGTTTCAAAATAAAAAATAGAACTCCTAGCATATATTGTGCACATGCACTTCATAAGTACATTAACCTTGGTTGACAATTAATAAAGTAATTTAACCATAAATATTACCCAACATTCTGGCACCGTTGTCAGGGAAGTGTATATATGACTTGGTTTGCATATCATCTTAGATAAATTCAACCTTATTGATGCATAATTAAAGCATGATAAAAATCATTTAGAATGCATGAATAGAGAAAGGGATTGTAGGGGTAGATTTGTAGGTAGAGGTAGAGGACAAAGTTCAATACCAATATCACCACTCACTTCCACTAGACCACATAGTGCCACACCATCTATTGACACTCTCATTCCATCCATAGCAAATAGACATAGACTTCATGAGGTGCATAGCTCTGAAATCAAACCTAGGGACTCACAAACTTTTTTCATTGAAGTTGTAGTTGAAGAACCTACATCCCAAACTAAAGAAGGTATATTTCTCTCTTTAACGGGAGAACGAAGCTTAGCAAAAGAGTTAGAGGTACCTAGTGAAGAAGGAGAGGAATCTTATTTTGAAACACCAATAGTATAAGAACCATAGGAAGATCTAGACAATCATATTATTGAACCTTATATTGGCTTTGAAGAGTCTATAATGATGGCAGCAGGGGAAGGAGAAGTACACAATGTAAATAGTGATCCTAAGATCGGAGGTGGAAGAGGAAGAGGAGGAAATAGAGGAGGAGGTGGAGGATGAGGTTGTAGAGGAGGTAGGGGAGAACCAAATCCTTATGGATTTCCTATCTTTGATGAAGATATCACAACCAAAATGAAAAATATCTCACTTTCTATTCTTCCTAATTTTCATAGCCTAAGGACTGAGGATCCAAAAACATTTATTTTTGAGTTTAAAGTATTATGTAGGTCCTATTACTACCTACTTGATGCTCAAAATTAAAACTATTTCCAAATACTCTAAAATATGGAGCCCTTAAATGGTTTATGGGTCTAGTTACATATAGTATTGGAACATGGGAAGAAATGAAAGGGGTGTTCCTAGAAAAATATAAAGATTATTGTATGCCCCATAACCTTAAGGATGAAGTATTTAAGATGATTAAAAAGGAGGAATAAATCCTTGAATACTTAGTAGAAATATTTTCCTACAATGTTGAAAGGGAAAGGATGCACGAATTAGATGAGGAGACACTGAAAACTCTTTTGCTAAAATATATAAGAGATGAATGGATTGACCTCCTCAACTTAATGGTCAAAAGAGATGTTTCCAAACTTTAATTTGGTGAAATTTGTGAGTTGTGTAAACAAATTTCAAGAGGTACGGCTAGACCTGGTAAGAATCCAAGAAATCTAGAATAGTAAGTAGAGTAGAAATATGCAATTTTCTTGATAAATTTAAAACAAATATCCTTGGGAATCCTAGTGAACAACTAGATACTCTCAAAATAAAAAAAACAAGAAAAAATACATGAATGTTGCATTATCTATCTTATGTCCTAGGTGTAGGAAAAAACATGCTTTAAGAGACTCCTCTTGATAGTGTAGAAATATGTGTCATATGTGCTGAAAATCATGATACAAGGGAATGTCCCTCAATACCTGGGCTTAAAGTTGTCTTTCAGGATGAAGTTGGAACAAGCCAAGTTGAGTCACCTTGCTTTATTTCTTAAATACCATGTAAATCCTAATAGCCAGGCATGACACAAGGTTTTAACACTTAATACCAATCATTTGCGCAACCACAAAATAATTGGGTTACACCTATTTCTTGGAAACCTTGGCCTCCCCAACTCTAAAATCCATCTTGGGCACAAGGTTGGCATAATTATTATAGAAGAAATCCTAAATTCCAACAACCTTATTTCCCTTATCCACCTAAATACTACTCTCAACCAAACCAGCCTCCTCAATTCCAAACCCAACCAACGAATCAACCATGTTCATTTCCATCCACTCCATTTTCTCAAAAATCCAATCAACTACCTACTCAACCATTTCGAAACCCAAATAATAAAAATAAACAACCTATCTACAATGTATAAGGTCAAAATTTTCAAGCTTGTATGATAGCCCCATTATGTCTAAATGATGTCCAACTTATATTTGGTAGGGCTTTTCAAAACAAGTCACCACCAGTTGTTATCCAAAAATCTAAAGAGGATGAGGTTCTTGAAAACGAAATGTTTTTTATCAAGAAAAGACTACTCCCAAGGAAGATGTTCCTATACATTTAGATGATAACCAAATAAATCTATCCTTCATAGTTCCTTTAGTAGAACAACCTTTTGTTTCTTTACAAGATCCATATTTTCCTAAAAGGCTCAAAATTGATAAGGGAATAGAAAGGAAAATTGTTTTACCATAATATGATATGCTAGATGAATTGAAAAATGTTTGCGTGAAAATTCCTTTTCTCCAAGCTATAAAGGAAATACCAATATTTGAAAAAACAATTAAAGAGTTTCACATTATAAAACCAAGAAGAAAAGAAAAAGATGTCAATAAAATCCAATTGGTAGGAAAAATTGTTGATATTATGATACAAAAACCAATAGTTCAAAAATATCTAGATTCAAGTAGCCTTATTGTAAAAATTCATATCAATGGTATCGAAATTACAAAAACTTTGATTGATTTAGGAGAATCCATGAATATTACGAGAAAACAAAATATGGATCAATTGAAGCTTCCCAATCTTCAATATACCCCTACATTATTTCAGTTAGCAGATATATTTGTTATTAAACCAGATGATATATTAGAATATGTGTCTGTATCTTTGGATTTATTGGATATCCTATTCATTTTATGATTCTCTAAAAATCAAAATTGAAAGATTAACTATGATAACTTAATGTTGTGAAAGATTGGTTATGATAATTTAATACTACAAAACTTAAATATTAACTAGAAATGGAATGAAACCTTAAAGCTCCTAGGGGGCCTCCTATGAGTGTAGGTATGTAGGATTAACAGAGATTAAACCCATATTTAAACACACAACATAGTGGAATAACAAGCTTGCTTTAATAATTTACAAAGAGTATTTCAAACAATAACCAGTCTTTGTCATTATCATGCCGAGAGGCAGGTTTTATAACCTCCTTCATTAAAATGTTTGGATATTTCTAAGCCCTATCCCACTTGAAAAAAGCTCTAAAAACAACATAAGATAACATGAAATAGTGACTCTTCATGAATTTCTATCGGAGAAGCAACTCAGGAGGAAAAATATCATCTTCATCCTTATCATCAATCTCCTCGCTTGCCTAATTCATCTTTGGCTCCTTTTCCGTTGGGTTGACTTTTACGTTGACCTGCTCATACGACATCCCTATCACCTTGCTGGATCATGGGGAGAGGTGGATATTGTTATGCTGATTTTAATCTACCTATCCATACATTTTTTTCCTCAACTGATGTTTCAGAACCTACATATTCTTCAATTAAGTTGAAAAATAGATCATTAGCTTTAGGATTGATGCAATTCGGTAGCTTATGCAAAGATTAAATCAAATAATAAGGAAACAATGAAACTATGAATAAAAGATGATTAAGTACATGATTTTTCCAATAACCTTGTAAGCTAACACCTTATGGAGATTTTTATGGTCAAAAAGGGAGGAAATGGAGTTTAAGAAGGATGTCAAAAAGGAACAATTTTGATCTTCAACATTCCCCCACACAAAATATATTGCTTGTCCTCATTTTGGACAGGGTCCCTGGGGTTAAATTTTGTAAAAGTTTTGTTAATATTGTAAAGTCTCCGCATTTTGAGGAGTGGAGCATGTAGGACGATAGGAGTCAAAGGGGCTTTAGGAAGCTCAAATCCCCTTAGTTTGTTAAGATTTATGCTGTTTTTTGACCCACCCATGGTTCACAGACCATGGTATTGTAATGAAGTATCATATAAAAGAAGTCATAGAAGAGTCATAAGGAGATAGCGAAGAGCATAGATAGGCAACTTTTGGGTTTGTATTGTCTATTTTTTACTTGGGCAAAGGGGAAGGCTCCTACAATTGTGTGCGTGGAGACCTTGGTAAGTCCTCAATTGAGTGTGCGGGCTCCTTCAGCTGTGTGCACAGGATTAGAAGAGTCTGTAATAAACGATCTAAGCATAATAAAGGTTGTTCTGAAGAATTATCTATGTATCATAGCTTATATCTAGATTTACTTTATGTTTTGATCTGTTGAATTCAATTAATCATGAAAAGTACTTAATAGATGCACAAATGAAGTAGATCTATTTATTTACATAATATTGTGAATGTTTAGCGCAATCAGCGAAGGGTTTAAATATGTTAACTGTTAATTGCTTTAGTTTTTGGGTTTTAAGGGTTAGGGTTCGTGAAGGTCGGTTAAAGCCCTAAGTTTAACATAAACACACCACATAGTCCTTTGGATGCAAAAACTTGGTTCTAGCATTCCCTAATACTGCCTCAGGTGAGGCTATAGCCCATGCTACACGAGTTGCTGCCAAAAGGGCCGGTAGTGTAGGGTTTTGCTTGTTAACATAGCTAACTCTAAACTTGGGTCTATGCCCCCTCAAGCCAACAAATGGTTCTGTTTCCAGGACTAGGATCTATCTGAGGAATGTATGATGTGGCATAATTAGATATTGACTAAAAAGGAGATTGAAAAGTGGATAAATTGGAAGCTGCACAAATTTGCAGCCCAAGAAAACAAGAATCAACACCTGTGGAAAGAAGAGTGGTTGAACATATAACTATATACAGAAGAATATGAAATTTTCTTCTGCTCTTTTCTATGGAAATTGTACGAATGGTTGTCTAAATTGGCAGATGTTAAAGGTACTTGGAAGTTGGATAACCCTATCGTGTGGACTCTAGAGTTAGTAAGGTGTTTGGAAGGTTCAGGAAACAAGATTGCGAGGGCTGTCGATTATTGGATCAGTAGTATTTTGGGTGGATTCATGACCGAATTCTCGATTGACACCTTTGTCAGTTGTAACAAAGCTAAACATTGGTTTTTCAAAGGACCAAGAGGTAAGTATTTGAAATCTCCAAAAAATTGGATTAAGATGATATTGTGTGAGAAATAGGTTATGCCATTGAATTAATGTTTAGACGAGACTTGACGGGAGGTATGCGAAGTGGGGAACCATTAAGAAAAGATCTAGATTCAAGTGTAGAAAATAGTTATTTGTTGGATGCATCTAATAGCAATGACGAAAATGTAATATGAAGACGCCTCAAGGTGCACTGTAGGTGGTAGATTAGAGTATTATGAGGATATCACATTCATCCACTCCACCTCCACCACCACTTCCACCTCACACACCTACACCTCCACTTCCACCTATAACTCTGCTATTTAGTATGGCATACGCTATGAAGATTCTATATTCAAGGGTTTGGGGACTGAAGATCGTGAACAATTATGGTTTGTAGCAGATGTTGTGTGGAATTCACAATAAATAACATATGATGATTTGAAGAAAGCGTAGCTGGTCACCACATTACAAGATACGGTGCTGAGCTAGTATATTAAGTATAGTACGACTCATCTAGCTGCGACATTGAAAGATATGAAAGATGAGTTGAATAATGAATTCAAGAAGCCTAAGTTGCAAGCCCAGTTTGTAACGGAGGTCAAAGAAGTCAAGCATAGGGTAAATGAATCTACATGGGATTTTGATCAAAGATTGAAATGTCTGCTACAAAAGGATAATTTGTGGATCTCGGATGATAAACATAAGGATTGGTATATTGCCTCATTGTTACCTCACTTAAGATTGCCATTGTCACAACAAAAGCTTGGAACACAGGAAAAAGCTCTAGAGATTGATATGAAGTTGGAAGCGTCGCCTATTCTAGATAGAAACATGGGAGTGTAGTAGATTCAATCCTAGTTGGCTAGCCTGCATATGGAGTTACAGGATCTTAAAAAGGGGAAAGAGGTCCAAAGTGAGACCCATGCGGAAGTATGGTGCTTAAAGTGGAAAGGCCATGGTCATGACAAGAATCATTACCTAGTGTATCATAATTATCTCATTGGGGGAGGTCCTATTCCCCTGAAGCCAAAAAATATTGTTGGATCGAGTACCAGTGTAGTACCATGGTGCACTATCTGCCAGATCACATGAAAACGTACAACAAACAATTTCCACTTGTTACAGAAGTTTGTGATGAATCCCCAACAACTGTTCTGTAATTTTTGTAAGTCTGTAGGCCATGATGAGCACAATTGCCAAAGCTACGAGTTAATGATGGACCAAAATTTGACATATAGACTACAGGCTAATACACGTCCTCGGTATGATCAAAGTGCAACTATAATGTATGAAGGGTTCCAGGGATGATGAAGAGGACAAGGAGGAGGATCTGGAAGAGGTCGTGGACATATTATTTGTTACTATTGTGGGGAACTAGGCCACTTTGTGTGGGAGTGTCAAAACCCGACAAACCTGATTGTCAATATTTTCAACTATTTGACCATGTTATATAAGATTTTCCCGTGATGATCGCGAAGATACAAGAGAAGAAGAACCAACATCCTACTTAGAATATCCATATGATGAGATCAGAACCACCTGAAGATGGGCCCAGTGTTAATATTTTCACGCGAAGCGATATAGCTACCAAGGAAGATAAAGGGAAACAATGAGAGGAAAGTATATGGGTGAGCAAGGGTACTAAGAAGGATGCTCGATTTGATATGCAGAAGGTAAAGAAAACTTTTATGGAGGTGAAAAAGAGCTTTGCAGATTCAAGTGCTTCCACATCAAAGGCTAAGGGTACATGAACAGAGAAGCCTGAAGAAGTCATTGCTACATAGGAAATAGATCCTTCATTATTAACATCTTTCTTACATACCTATATGAAGCTCCTAAGGGACCATAAAGTAGTAGAGGGATTGAAAGAGTTGATTGATAACTATGTTAGAAAGGGTAAGCCACTACCTGAGCATCGTGCAATGCCTAAAGTGGATAAGGGTAGGAAAAGATCTGTTTGAGAGATGAGATTGATTGCACAGATCGAAGAATTTGAAATGGACTAGGCGATCCTAGATTTTGGATCTGATGAAAATGTCTTGCCTAAATAGACATGGGAAAGAATGGGAGATCCAACGCTATAGTGGTACCCAATGGGGTGCTTACATGGAGTGACTGTAGATATTGAAGGGGCACATGCCATCATTGATTTTGAGGTAATCGAATTAGTGGATGACAATAATCCCTACCCAACACTACTTGGAATTGATTGGGAATTTTATATGAATGTGGTCATCAACCTGAAGAAGCATAGCATGACATTTGAGAAGAAGGAACTGAGAGTGATTGTTCCATTGGATCCAACAGAGTGTGCATAGTATATTGAACCAATACAAGATTACTATTAGGAGGATGATATTGAACATATCTATAAAAGCTTACTGCACATGATGAGGATTGGATCAACCCTACAGAGGATGGGCGAATTACTTGGGAGAAGGACAACTCCTACAATTAGGATTCAGATGAGGAGCTAAATCATTGGCAAAGTCGACTACATGAAGTATTAACTTTGTGATGCAACAAACTTACTAAGTCACTCCAATGTATATCTACTGAGGTACAAAATTTACCATATTATGATGGCTTAGATGATGTAAATTTATTTATGGATAAATTTGAAAGCGATGTACCAGAGGAACATCAGTTCCAGGCACTAGATATCATGCTGGGAGCTACGCCTGCCACGTGGTGGGGTACACATAAGAGCAACTTTGTAGATTGGAAGGAATACCATAGGATGATGAAGCTAAGGTTTGGATATGCCAATACTTGCATGACTGAAAAATATATAGGGAAGGATGATCCATGTAAGAATCTGGATTTGTGGACGAAGGCATGGGGAGAGGAACCACAACTTGAGTGGGTTCACATATTCTTCCAAACTTTGGGTACTATTCTGATGAAATGGTATTTAAAAATAGAGCTGCAACATGGAATTTCATAATGAGATGTTTTGAAGGAAGGTTTTGTGCTAACTTTCATTTTTGAGGAAGGATTTAAATGCATTGATGAAGCATTACATGAAATTAAGGCTGCAATATTTAGGATGCTGGAAGAACCTGTCACACGGGTCCAACCGATTGGAGTACGCAGTTGCGCCATGCTTTGGAATGCTATAACGTGACCATAGAAGAAAGTGAGGAAGATCCCTAGAATATCAATATCACTGAGTTAGAGGGATAACAAAAAGTCATGGGGCCTAGAGCAGAAGTTCCTGACATCTCAAAACCATTGAAAACTAAGAAAATAAACATTGGGTCAGAAATGCAACCAAAGTTCGCAAATATAGGTGATTCCTAGGATGAGGACATAGTTGATAAAGTTGCGGAGATATTATGGGAATATCAGGACTTGTTTCTAACAAAGTTCTCTGATCTAAAGGGGATAGTAGGTGATCTGGGTGTTATGAAGATCAATCTAAAGCCAATTGTGAATCTGGTAAAGTAGCACCCATACCGATTGAATCCTAGGTAGAAAGAAAAAGTGCACGAAGAACTGGATAAGAGTTTGCAGCGAGGATTATTGAGCCTATAGAAGAATTAGACTGGGTGAGTCCTATGGTGGTCCAAGAGAAGAAGACAAGGGACGAAATCCAAATCTATGTAGATCTAAGGAAATTAAATGATGTTTGTGTACATGATCCATTCCCTACGTCGTTTACAGATGAAGTATTGGAGAATGTTGGTGGTAAGGAAGCCTACTCATTTACAGATGGATTCTCAGGGTATCACTAGATCAAGATCGCACCAGAAGACTGAAGCAAGACTACCTTCACCATAGAATGGGGTTTCTTTTAGTTTACAGTTATGCCCTTTAGAGTTAAGAATTCTCCTGCGATCTCTTATAGGGTGGTAGTCGTAGCTTTTAGATAATTTATTCATAAGTTTTTGGAGGTTTACTTTGATGAATGGATGATGTTTAGATTGGTAAAGAAGCATGTTTCCAGTTTTTTTCTAATGATGGATACTTGCAGGAAGTATAAGATATTCCTTAATATGAAGAAGTGCATCTTTTGTGTATTATATGGGATACTCTTGGGCCACGTTGTTTGCAAGTAGGGGTTGATGCTGGACCCTGCTAAAATTGTAGTGATTATCAATCTGGAGTCTCCAAGGAATGTAAAATAGCTGTACAGAACATTGGGACATACCAGATACTATAGAAAATTCATCAAGGTGTATGTGTAGATCACTGTGCCCATGGAGAAATTACTGAAGAAGGATGTGACATTTTTCTAGGATGATGATTGCATGAAAAACTTGGATGTATTGAAGGAAAATGGTAAAAACACCTATTCTAGTGTTCCCCGATTGGAAGAAAGAGTTCCATGTACATGTAGATGCATCCTGCATAGCGTTAGGATTAGTTGTAACCCAACCAGGTGTAAGTGATATCGACCACCCGATTGCATTCGCGAGAAGGAAGTTGTCTAAAGTAGAGAAGAACTATTCAACAAAAAAGCACGAAGGATTAGTAATGGTGTATGCGCTCAAAAAGTTAAGGGATTATTTATTGGGTGCACACTTCAAAATATACACAGATCATTCTGCATTGAAGTATTTGGTCAACAAGCTTGTGTTGGGGGGGGGGTGGAAATTATAGATGGTTGCTGCTATTTCAGGAATATGACTTTGAAGTAGTTGTGAAGTCAAGGAGACTAAATGTTGGACTAGATCACCTTTCGCGAATTGAGAATGACAAAGAACTCACCAACGTTGATTAAGGATTGCCTAATGCGTAGCTCTTTTCTCTGCGCATTGTAGATGAACACTTTGCAGATATAATCCAATTCATGTCTATAGGTACAAATCTTGAAAGGTATACGATGCAACAAAAGAAAGAATTGGTGGTCAGGGTTGTTGATTTTTCCATTATTGTAGGACATTTATATAAAATGGGATCGGATGAAGTTCTATGCAGATATGTACCAAATTATGAAAGACAAATATCCTCGCTAAAGCACATGGAGGAGTTGATAGAGGGCATTATGATGGAAGAGAAATTGTGCAGAATATCTTACAAGCTGGGTTATGGTGGCCAACTATGCACAAGGATTCCAAGGAATATTGTAGGGCATGTGATTTATGCTAGAGGAAAGGGAGGCCATCATGAAGGGATGAATTTCCTCTGAACCCACAAGTATCATCACATGCATTCGATAAATGGTAAATATACTTTGTGGGATCGATTCAACCTATTAGAGTCGGTCTGTTCATCCCTCCGTCAAAGATCATTTCGCTTATTGCATTCCATTTTTAGGTGTCTCATTCAGTCCATTCATCTACATTCCGTTAGGGGCATGCCATCATATGACGGTAGGAAGGGTCTTTTTACTCATGTCCCTCCTAGTTATGTATCTACTGGTTTGTGTTTGTTTGTATCTGTTTTACAGTCATTTACAGTCATGGATGGTTTTTTAGTTAGCAAAGAGTCTTAGGTCTAGGGTTGTGTAAATTTAGTCTTCAGAATGTCAAATAATACCAGCAGACACATGAGGGAGGGTTCCAAATAAGTTTTCGTCGCCAGTTTCATCATCATGACTTTTCTTCAAAACTTTGTTTTGAAGAAAATAAGTAATTTGAGGAACACCTGTTATGATCCAGTAGAATTCCTTGTGAAGGAACTTAATGATAATAAAAACTCCAAAAGGTACCATAATTTAGTAGATTTTTCTCTGGATAATGGCCTGATGAATGTGCGCCGAGTACAAGTAACTCCATCCAAAGTGTACTTCTTTGGATCTGAAATTAATGTTTCTAACTGTGTCACAAGGGAGTATGCAGAGTACATCGATGACTTCCTCTGTGTTTGTTTTGTTGATGAAAATTGGAACAGAATTTACTCCACTGATTTGTCTTAGCGACTGCCTAATGGTCAAGAAATACATACAAAATTGTACAAAAGGCTTCTCTCAGTTTTGAATGAAGGAATTGTGATAGGGAGTAAAAAAGTTTGAATTTCTTGCTTTCTCAACTAGCCAGCTACGGGAAGGCTCAGTTTGGATGTCTGCTTCAAATGAATTGTGATAGGGAGTAAAAAGTTTGAATTTCTTGCTTTCTCAACTAGCTAGCTACGGGAAGTCTCAGTTTGGATGTTTGCTTCAAATGACAGAGTTAGTGCAGGGAGTATCTGGAAATGGATGGGTGATTTTTGTTTGGGTATTAGAAATGTTGCAAAATATGCAGCAACGCCATGGTTGCTCCTTCGCTTTCTACTCCGTTTTAGCCTTATGTGTACCAGAATCCACAGGCAGCGGTAACACCATTCCAGATATTGGGTGGATAAGCTCAGACACTGAAGATTATGTTAAAACCACATGAGACAGTCATTGCCAAGCCTGGTACAATGTGCTATAGTCTGGATCTATTCAGATGGAAAACATATTGCCTCCAGAGAAATGGAGGCGGTATATAGCAATGGTTTTTTTGGGAATAATTTTGTAACCACTGCATTTGTGAATTCTAGCTCCCAAGATGGTTTTGTTGGAGTGGCAGCACTATCTCTTGCAATAATAATTCCGATTGATTTGGCCACTTTTGGTGGAGAAATTATTGGTCATCCAGATGCATACCTCTGTTCACTTAATGATGTGACAATGTCGGCTACGGTGAATAGGAGGGCGCATCCTGGAGTTTTGGTGGCGAGGGAATTTTGAGGCAGAAACTGGTTGGATGCAGCCTTGCTTTTATAGCTGCAGGAGGGTCTGTTGTACAGAAAAATTTGGAACCTGGAGAAGTACTAGTTGTTTATGCAACATGTGTTTTTACTGTGTCAAGCACTATAGATTCCCACATCAAATATACAGGTCCTGGTATTATTTTCATTCAAAGTTTACCATTTCATCGCCTTTTCAAAGAATAGCACAGGCAGTTACGTCTCCAAACGTCCGTGACAGTCCACGATTCTTTATTCAAATTGACATATTCAAATCAGTCATCCCTGCAAAATTTGACACAAATTTTCATCATTCAAGCCAGAGGAAACATTACGAAAATGGGTTTGAGTTGTGTGCGCGGCACACTGGGAGCAGGTGCGGTGCATCCACAAGACGCGGTGCATTGGGCCCATTCTAATTGTGTTAATTTTATCTGGTGCGGTGCACAGAGTTGACATGGCACACTAGGTGTGTGCGCAACACAATGGGTGTGCGCGCGCGGTGCACATAGCCTCCAAGCAGGATTATGCCACTACTACATCAAATTTTAAAAAATGAACCCAATTCTTTTGCTGCAGAAGCGTGGTATCATCATATAGCAAAGACGTGAGGTGGTTGTTTGTGAGAATAATGAATGCAGTGGTGGAGAGCTTGGGATTGTGCCACAACAAGTATATGGTAGAAAACGCTTTCAGTGATGAGGGAAACCAAGTTATGGTTCTCAATTACTTGTCCAGAGCCAGAGCTTACCTTAGGCATACCACCGCATTCAGACTATGGTTGCATTACCATTCTCACTCAAGACTTGATTGGAGGCTTTCAAGTGCTCCACGAAGGCCAATGGGAAGCAATATGACCATTGCTCAAATCTTTAAACAATAAACATAGGCGATCATATAGAGGTTCTGAGCAATGGAAGATACATGAGCGTGATGCACCGGGCAGTGGTGAACGCAGAGAACCTGCGTATATCAGTGGCAAATTTCATGAGCTTGCCTTTTGAAGCAAACATTGGTCCTACACCCGAGCTCACTGATGAACACCACCCACCAATATACTGTGACACAAACTTCGCCGAGTTTATGAATCTACTGACTTCCAAGGAGTACAGAGCAG
>APFE031157967.1:4603-30248 GCA_000404065.3 Pinus taeda | reverse complement strand
TATATATATAATCACATGTTAACATACTTAATTTTTACATATATTATAAAATTAGAGATATATCATGACTAGCAATCTCATCCTAACCTCATCCATCCATGATTATCACTTTTTCCACTAATTCCTCACCAAATTCATCATTACATAAGAACACTTCTCCAAGTTTAACTGAGCAAATCCAACCATCTCACAGACTTTGTTTTGAGCTTAGAATGAGTCCTAGCCACTCCCTTGCCTCATTTATCTCACCATTCACCTTCCCTAAGACCTACACCACCTTCCAAATCCCTCCTCTTTCTCTCAGTCGGATCCTGTGGGAATATAGGGGATCAATAGTAGCATTAGGAAGTCTTGTAGGAGGCATTAGGACATCATGTAGGAGGAATTAGGACATCCTCTAGGATGACCTATAGTGTCCTGTTTTGAGGCCGAATTGTGGAAAGAGCACCAAGGAAGATAGGAGAATACCGCTACTTGCCTCCCAAGCCATCTGACCATTCAACATCATCCCTAATCCACTTGCCACATCACCAATAGGATGTAGCATTCACATTTTCACATAAAAAGGACAAAAAGAAAAAAAGAGTTATTGTGCTCATTTACATGCACAGTAGTAGAATATTTGGTTATTTCAGATTGCATGCCTAGGGCAATAAGATTACACACATGTCAACTTAGCCATCTTTTGAAGCAAAGCCTCTTAGAGGTAGTTAGATGAATGGTGTGTCTAAGCATTTGATATTAGTTTTTCCTTTGTACAGTAGATAATGTTTTAGTTAGAGTAAATTTCCCTTTTCCTCATTGGTAATCAAGCTTCTTCTGAATCAATAGAAGGTTGGTTTGAGAAACCATAATGGTCTTACGCCAGCTTAGCAGTGACAAAGAGCAGACCCATAACATCTTCTTGTGTATAAAACACTATCACTTCCAAGTTTGTATGAACCCTAGGTTGATAAAGTAAAGTTGGTAACCCTAGGAGTTGCAACATTCTTGTTGCAATATTGGTGCTCGTCCCCTTTTGGCGTTGTTTCCGGGGAGGTATATTAGTAAGATGTGATTTATGATTTCTTTCTTCCATTTCTTATCTATGACATTCTACTATTAGCTTCATTTATGAACAAGTAATTGTAACTCAATTTTCTTTCTTTTCCATTCTGTAAGTGAGATTTCATTCAAGCTATTAGTTTCCATTCAGTTTGTGATTTCAATTCTGCAGTTAGTCTCAAAGCTTGAAAAAAAAACATAAAACTAAGAAAAAAAACTTCTTTCGTTCCTCGTAGGAATAGGGATAACTTAGGGATATTTCTACCAAATACCCCCACCATTTCAAACATCCAACCTTCCCTCTTCTTCGGTAGCTGTGTATTGGAGGACCCCTTAGGCGAACAACCAGATATTTTCGAAGAGTGTACAGGGGGAGAAGAAGAAGGAGAGCCCATTCCAACTGACCTAATGGATGAAAATAGAAATGACATAAGAGATAGAGAAAGAATTGAGGGTTCTTTTCCACAAATGCATTAAGGACAACCATCAATTGCCACCCAAATTAGGGGGAATTTTATATCAACTTAACATTTATAAAGAGAAAAAAATTGAATTTAAAATATTTTTTCCTTTGTTAAAATTTTTTTTCCACTCAGTAATATCAAGGAGATGTTAAATTTATTTAATACTTAATAAAATTCCATACCAGACATTTAGAAAATATCGATGGCAAGAAGAAATTTAGTGTAAAGAATAAATGAATAAAGTGAAGGATATTTTTCATTTAATTATTGTTCTTTCTAATTCAATGACATCATGGAGATGTAAAATTCCTTCAATATTTGATATGAATTAGAATTTAAAATACATTAACAAAAAGGGAAGATTGGAAAGTAAGTATTTTTTATATAAAAGAATTGAAAAAATGATAAAGAATGATTCAAAAATTTTAACGGTGCCTATCTCAGAATGATGGAGATGTGTAATCTGTTCCTTATTTATCTTGGAGTTGACATATGACATGAATGTGTGTGTCTGTGTGTCTATGTTGTAGTAGTATAGATAATATACAGATTTCAACTATATATATATATTATTATTATTATATTATATATATCAACGTTTCCAGGATATCACGATCTCTGCGATTGCAGGCCTTGATTCTCCCCAGGCCAACACTATGGATCCTCACGAGAAGGCACAGTCAAACTGGAAGGAATTTGGAGGCCGTGGGGCTCCATCATGGGACCCGAATCCACACAAGTTGTTTCGACCCGATCTCCCCTTCACTCATCCCCAAATGATATTCAACGGCTATTATAGGGACTAGGTTTCCTTACGGAACAACTACCCTGATTCATGGACTCCCTTGCAAAAAATGGATATAGAGGGATGGAAGGGAAAGGAAAGGGTTTTAGGAACAACAACTTATACCACTCACACACTACAAACCAGAGCTTTTCCAGAGTCATACCCTGGTTGTCGATCTGTTGCCCACAAGATAAAAGCCAAAAATGAAGCTATATGGCCAGAGGTCAAACTGCACGGGAATGGATCTCAGCTATGGAGCCTGCTGCGCCCCTTTATTCACAAAGGAAGGCTGGGTCTGGCACCAATGGATGGAAGCTAAGAGCTACAACAGATCCAACCAAAGGTGACATGATCCTGGAGGGCCAGACATTCTTGTGAAAAGTAGATATTCTAGAGATAGTGACTGGGACTATGAAAAACATCCTCCACAAACTAGATCTAGAGAAACAAAGACAAAAAATGAATACAAAACACAGTGGTGCATTTAGGTTTATACAGGAAAAGCTAGATCCAATAGATCAGGACCTCAACAAGGTCTTTCCACTCTACATGGACAAAGATCTGATACAAATCTTCATCAAAATGATAGGGGGTAGACACTACTGCATGCAGCTCAGCAAGGGGTTTAGTATTCATGAGTTAAAGAAGGAAATCTAGATCCAACTTGGAACCCCAACAAAACACCAAAATATGATATATATATAAGACATAGTCTGTAGGACAACCACACACTTCAGCACTATGGTATAATGAAAGATTCAACCATCATTCTTAATCTAAGGTTGCGTGGTAGATGTAATGGAGTCAATTCAAAAAATACAGGTTCCTTCTTTGATGCAGTCAAAGGAAAGGAGAAAGTACCAAACAAACTAGCATGAGCATCAGAACTACTAGGCCCCTACATTGTGGAACAAAAATTGGAATCTCCAACGCTTCAAGTGTCTTTGCTAGAGGTAACTTCTCTACACATAGATCTATCCAAGAATTTTTTTATCTATAGATTTAACAGCTTTTGGCTAAAATTTGATGCTCTGCATCAACGGATCTTCTCCTCATGGTCATCTAACTGCGAAATTTGCCTACGCCCAAAAGGATTTTTTGTAGTTAGATTCGACACAGAACGGGAACGTGATAGTATCATTAATCAAGGACCTTGGTTTTGGGGAATTGTTGGCCTCTTCACCACCCCCTGGTTCCTTAATTTTGATGTCAATACTATGAAAGTGTCCACAATGCCTGTTTGGGTTAGGCTTCATAACCTCCCTCTACAATTTTGGCATCACAAAGTTTTAATATCCATTGGGAATTCCATGGGGAAATTCCTAAAAATGGATGAAGATAGAGCTATTAGGGGAATTTTCACATTTGCTAGCATATGTGTGCAAGTGGACTTGAGTCAGGGGCCACCTGATCACATTAGATCGATCTTCAATAATACTTTGTGGAAACAACTGCTGAACTATGAGAATACATCATTCAGATACCAAGGGTGTGTGCAAACATGGCATCTCCAATATGCCTACCCACTGGCCATAAAGGACCCCAAAGGGAATAAGAAACAACAAAAAAAGGCCAAAGGGTGGAAGCGTACCAACCCACTGGAAGAAGAGGACATGCAGAGAGAACCTATAGGGAATCTTTCGGAACTTGACACAAAAGGGATAGAAATATACATTAGGAAGAGAACACCCCAAACACTTAGTTCACTATAGAAAAACCCTGTGATTAGCATCCCTTTTTGCTTCCTTTTTTGCATCTAGAGCCAATTTTTTGTGCTATTTGTGTCCATTTATCAAATATGGTGCAAAACTCGATGCAAAGTTTGCACTGAGTTTTGCACCAAGTCTTACATCAGGTTTAGCACCAGGTATTGTAATAGGTTTTGCAGCAGATTTTTTACACCAAATGCCAAGTTTTGTACCATCCTTTGTACCATGTTTTGCATCAAGTGTGGCACCTAATTTTGTTCTCCCAACTCTTGCATCCTCTATTTCATCCACTTTTTGCGCCGACACTTGCATCAACTTTTGCATCATTTTTAAATCATTTTTTGGATCCGTTTTTGCATATTTTTTGCATCCCCTTTGTGCCAAGTTTTGCATCGAGGTTTTTGTCTAGTTTTTCATCTAATTTTTCATCTACTTTTGTTGCATTTACTTTTACATCCTGTTTTGCATCCATATTTACATCCTCTTTTTCATCTATTATTGTATCCACTATTGCATCCATTTTTCGTGTGCCATAATTTGCACCTAGTTTAACACCTCCCTTTGCACCCTTTTTTGTTTCTAAATTTGCATCCACGATTGCATCCTCATATACATCTAGGGTTTCATCAAATTTTACATCTATTTTTTCATCCCTTTTTATATCCACTTTTGCATCAAGATTTTCATCAGGTTTTGTGCCTCATATTGCATCTAATTTTGCATCGAATTTTGTTGCATCAACTTTTGCATCCTATTTTACATCCATTGTTGCACCCATGTTTATGCCCACTTTTACATCCCTTTCTGCATCTTATTTTGCATCTTCATTTGCTTCTTTTTTTTCATCTATCATTACATCCGCTTTTGTTGTTACACAATTTGTGCCATGTTTTGTACTTATTGTTAACCCATGTTTGCTTCCAATTTTGCATCCATATTCACATCCTCTTTTGCAAAAAATATTGCATCTATTCTTGCATCCACTTTTGTGTTGGGTTTTGCGTCTCATTTTGTATCTTCTTTTGCATGCTCTCCCATTGAATCCATATTTTGCATCCAATTTTGTTTCTCGTGTTGCACCTGCGTTTACATCCACTTACAAATTGTATTCTCTACGGTTCTCTACGGTTTGAAACAACCGCGAAGACTGCGGTTTTGATCTGTGGTTTCTTCGGTTCTCTGCGGTTTTCTTCTCTGCGGTTCTCGCAGTTTTCTCTGCGATTTTCTTCTGGGTTTTCAAGCATACCTCATATGAGATCTCGCAGGCGGTTCCAAATATTTTTACAGATCTTTGCTAGGTTTCAAGCGTACCTCATATGAGATCTCGCAGGCGGCTCTCGCAGTTTTCTTCGATTCTCGCAGTTTTCTCTGCGGTTTTCTTCTCTCCGGTTCTTGCAATTCTCGCAGATCTCTTCTAGGTTTTCAAGTAGATTTTCTTTCGCAGATCTCTCTTCTAGGTTTTCAAGTAGATTTTCTTTCACAGATCTCGCAGATCTCGCAGTTTTCTCGCAGATCTCGCAGTCTTCTTGAGTGAGACGTTCGTATCTCTTCAGATCTGCAGTTTGGCTTTCGATCTGGTGCAGATCTGCGTAAAATATGGCTCCGAGCTTCACAAAAATAACTGGTGGCTCATCCGCCTATGGAGGGCAATCTCCTGCCCATATCGTGAGTGAATCTCCAGCTCCGACTATCCAAGTGGTCCAGGACTCACTAGATGAAGCTTTGAAGTTCTCCGAAAGTGCCCTAATTTGTCGGTTCAATGGTTTTTGGCCGCGGCTGATAGAACTCCACAATTGGATCTCGGAGGTATGGAAGCCTATCATTTCTAATGAAATTAATATCTACCCCTGTGCTAGAGGTTTCTTTATAATAGATTTTGAAAATCCTGAAAGCAGACAATGTATTCTAGATTCCGGCCCTTGGTTTTGGGAAAAATCAGGCCTATTCATGAAGCCATGGAACCCATCATTCGATCCCTCTACAGCAGTGATAACCTCAGCACCAGTTTGGGTGAGATTGCCAAGCCTACCCCTGCATCTCTGGAATCTCTCCTCGCTAAAAGCCATCGGAAATGCATTTGGGAAATTTTACTGCAGGTGCCCAGAAACAGAGGAATATGCCAGAACCACCTATGCACGCATCTGTGTGGAAATGGATTTCAGCGCCAGATTCCCAGCTGAAATAAACCTAACAAGTAAAGAATATGTGTGGAACCAGAAGCTTTATTATGAAAGTGTCCTCTTCAGATGTCGATCGTGCTTTGAGACGGGGCATCTAGCCAAAAATTGCCCAAAAGCCTCTGAGAAAAATTTTGCTAGAAAAAACCACCACAGATCTACATGGTGGGAAGGAGCACAAAAAGAACACTACACTATCATCAAAGAAGATTATTCTAGAGAAAACTCTGAGTCACAAGAAATCAAGGAAGAAGGAAACAACTCTCAAAGCAAGCAAGGAGAAAGCCCGCCCCAACAAATCAACAGTTATGAGGATTTGAATACCGCAGAAAATAAATCTTCATTTAACAGCAAAGCAGATCTCCTAAACCAAACTTCTCCGACTATAGATCGCGAAGCTAAGACACCAATGTCCATTGAACCAGAAGAGATGAAGGAGATGCAAGACAAAGGAAGTTGGAAGACCGTAGAGAAAAGAAAGAAAGCTACAACACCAATCTCGCCAAGAAAGACAAGGAGCCAGACAAGTAAAAATTAAGAAAATTGTAGGTCCGATAGACCAATTTGGTCTCAGTGGACGTTAACCATCATCATCATCATCATCATCATAAAATCTTGTCTTGCATCAAAGTTTGCATCTTTTTTGTGTGTCTATTATTACATCCACTTTCTCATCCACTTTTGTTGTCCTATGATTTGTGCCATATCTTATGCCTATCATTGCATCCCACATTTTCTTCCACTATTGCATCCACATTTGCATCCTCTTTCATGTCCATGTTTGCATCAAATATTGTTTATGTTTATTCCATTCCATTTTGAATCTACTTTTACATCCACTTTTGATTTTTCCAAATTTTCAACTAATTTTGTGTCCACTATTGTACCCATGTTTACATCTGTATTTGCATCCAAGTTTTCCTCATTTTTGCATTCAGGTTTGTATCTTTTTTCTTTGTACATTCATTGTTGTATTCAGATTTGTTTCACCACAATTCATGCTAAGTTTTATGCCTACTATTGTTCCCATGTTTTCTTCCAATTTTTCATCCATGTTTTAATCCTATTTTGTGTTCAAGTTTGCATCAACTATTGCATCTACTTTTTCATCCACTTTTGTGTCAATTTTTCTGTCTTGTTTTTCATCTACTTATGTTGTGTCCACTCTTCATCCAATTTTACGTCTATTTTTACCCACATATTATTTTTTCACTTTTGCATCCCTTTTCCAACGCACATCATATTTTTTGCATTGATGATATTTCTTATGACATTGAAAATTATGAACAAATGATGACAATGTCAATAATTATAATGATGATGATAATGAAGATGATGACAATGACATGAATTGTGATTATTATGATAATTACAATGATGATAAATATGATGGGGGTTACAATGACAACGATGATGACGATGCGAATGACCTTGGCCATTCTTCCCCATTTTTAAATTTTGTCATGGTCATAATCATAATAATTATCTTTGGCGTTGTATTCCAAGTCATCATAATCTGATCATCATTATCATTATTTTAATCTTGGTCATCATCAACAACAATAATGACATGAATGATGATTATGATGTTCATGATGAAGATGACAACAATTATGATAAAAATTATATTAGTTATGATGACCGGGATGATGACAATTATAATGACGATGATAATGGTAGTGATGATGATTATCATCGAGCATATATAACAAATAAAGTTGTTATTTCTCTTGCATATATCATGCGTACTAAAAACCCTTTTTGAGCACTCATAACATTTTTTGGGTTGATGATATTTCTTACAATACCTATAATTATGAATAATTGACGACAATGTCTATAATGATGATGATGATGATGATGATGATGACATGAATGGTGATTATGACGATAATGATATGATGACAATAATGATGACGGTGACGGTGGTGATGATGGTGATAATGAAGATGATGACCATCCCTCTGAACTAGGGAGGTACTCATAATGAGACAAAAAGTACTCTCAAGTTGAAATATTCATATAATAAGGGATCTAGATTGATAAGCATCAATGATGATTTACATCATCATAGCCAACATTGTCAAAATAGCAAGGCCTTGACTAACAAGTTTATCTCTCCATTAGATCAGAGCACAATGTTGGGAGACATAAATTTGGACACCACTGCCTCTCTAGGAAGTTGTCCCACCAGGATTTTCACAAGGTATGTCCTCACATGATCATTTCCTAATCCATTATCATAATATTTGACACCAGGAAATGTCAATCCTCATGACTATTCTTAACTTGGATTAATGTACTTGACTTATGGCGGTTAGTCCTAGTCAAAGTCCAAATTCTCAAAGAATATTGGTCCCAGATGTTTATCCAATCCCCAATTCTCCCTACTAGTGTCTTTATTAGGCTTACGACTGTTAGTCCTGTCCATAGTACATGACACATGGATAATATGGTGTCTACCTTCACTCCGTCTCAACCAAAGAGGAGACGTCCTGTACAAGCATAAGATTTTCTCAAGAATACCCATCATTTTCATAAAGACTAACATCATTAATTTGTTTTCATCACATGATGCCTTTATGATTAAGCATCCATAGATTTGTGGCAAAATATTTCACCCTTTTTCATTCGTGATGAAACAAAATCAAAAAGTGAAAGCCAAAATCAATAAAGATACACTATATTGATTTATCTAAGTCTAAACTCTAAGGTTGAAGTGAAAATTCATGAAATTTTTATATCTATGAGTTGTGCCAAACTTATGAAAACCTTATTCCCTAAGTCCTATATATAAGAAAAAGAAAAAGAAAGAAAAATAAGGACCAATGAAAGGTAACTCATGTATTCACTCCCTCTTTGGAAAATATATGAATATATACACTCCTAGTTACACTTGATCAGATGTTTGTGATGGTTAAATCATGAAGTCCTCCTTTCCCTTTGCATTTTCACTTCATTATTTAACCACCTAATTGAGGATCTCGGGAATGTTTTTTGCCTAAGGGTTTCATGTCTTCTCTTGGTTTACATATGCCACACTATTGTCAATTTATGTGACAGAGTGAAATACATAAGTTTGTGGAGTTATTAGAATAGTGTATTAAGTTAGTCACTACACACACATGTATTACATCTCATTGATCCACATGTGTGGGTTGGAGACTCATTGCTTGACAACTTTAATGGAGACTACTTTATAGCTTTAATGGTATAGCTTAGAAAATATATTGTTAAACATTGTGATTCATCCTTTTTGTTTTCCTTGAGACAATTGATAATATTGAAGTAACTCTTAATAATCCATGGATATGGGGAGTATAAATTACTTGTGCTAGAAATAGAATTGAGAAATATAGGTTTTCCATTCGTTATATTGGAGTCATAGACATTGGATACATGGTAGTAGTCCTCGATGTCAATTAACTAAAATTGTATTGTCATAATGCGAAAAGAGGTAAACATATTGGTAACCTTGATGTCTTGATCATTTCAAATCATTACCATTCCACCCAAGTATCTCTAAGCATCAATCACTACTACTTGGAAATTCCTCCCCCATTTGCTAATTATATGAGGTAGAACCTCACTTTATTTTTGTTTCTCATATCAACATTATTGATGGGTTCTTTGTGTACCATTTTTCTTGTAGGAGTCTTTGTTTTCCTTTATTATTGAGGGCCCTCATGTTCCATGAGACTATTTTCATCAAGAATTTACACAGAAAGTAAGTATAATGTGACTAAAAAACACAAGTCTCAAGATTTAAGTGCTTGGAAAATTCCACTTCATGACTCCTATATTTCATTAACCTAGGACTGAATGGTGAACTTGATGATCTTAAGTGAAATTGGCCAATGAAAATCTAAAAAAGAGGTGACTTTTGACTTTATCACATACAATTTAATATACTAAAAGAAATATCCATAACAATTTCATCATTCAATGAATCATTAAAAAAAATATCGAAAACAATTTCATCAAGCAATGAATCATTGCATTATAAAATATAATCTATAAACCTTTCGGGAACGTTTTGCTAAACCATGCTAAAAAAACGACATATTTAATATTAATATTTAACAATAATATGGACAATAACACATTTTGATAAATTAAATATCATATTATGAAGCCTAAAAAATGTCACTAACAGAAAACTATAAAGCATGCTACTAATGGAAGTTACCACTCAATATCACCATAAGACAATTAATCTATTAAGACCAAGATTAATAGGGACAAATATCTACAAAGGACAAAGGAAAGCCTATTTTAACTTTATTGTTTTATTCGGTTCAAGAACATTTCAAGATAAAATGAAGAGCATAATTAGTTTTATTGCATTAAGAAAACCCAAGAACATTCTATAACTTAGCAAGGAAGAGATGTATAATACCCATCTCAGTGACACAACACATGTCATTAAGTTACTTTTTTATATATAATTTAAAATCCTATCATAAAATCAGAAATTTAGCATGAATGGAATGTTAAAATCTATTTTTATAAAAACAAAATATAATTTTTCTTGTAGAAAAAGATTACCAAAAACTAAATATACTTTTTTTGAATACAAAAAAAAATACTAAAACTAAATATATATTAAAAAAAAATAAACATAAGCAAACTTGAATTTGAATTTGACACTCTTGTTCACTTTCGGAAACTCATATGGTCGAATGTGATCTTTTTATCCTCATCTTTAGCTTTTTCATAAAAAATAAAAGCATACAAAAGCGGGAAAGAGCCATAAAGCATGGGGAAGACTTTTCCTAAGCACAAAAGCATCTAATAAGTGGAAAAGGCCATTTTTATATGAGGAAACATTATTCACCCAAAAGATTTTGGCTAAATTGGACTAATGAGGAATTTGGAAAATCTTCATGACCTTCACTTTCCTATATATTGGAGGCTTGGCCATTGAAAAAATGATGGGAATTCTTGTATTGTCACACTGCTAAGAGAGGGAGAGTTTTGGAGCTAGGAGTTGGGGGAGGTGTTGTTGCAACTACATCTGATTGTTGTAGCTTTCCTCAAACTCCTTTATTAATATAGATCAGTTGTTCTTCCTTCCATATGTTTCTATTCATTCTTTACTTATTCTATTTAACTAATGAATGTATGGGACTTTGGATTATATTTATTTATTCAATAATATTTATATGTTTCTAATAGTTTTGATTATCAAGATATTATGTTCTGAAGGTTTCTTTATTCTCTCTCTTATGTGTAGGACCAAGTTTTTTGAGCTAGCTAGGAGGACTTCCTAGCTATACTAAAAATGCCAAGAAGACCTGCATGTGAGGACTCACAAGAATTCCTTCTCTTTCTCTTAATATATACTCTGCATCTTGATCTATTAAGAATATTGAGCCTTCGAACAACCTTTCTCTTATTTGGTCTATCCTAGGTTTCTAGGATAAACTGAGAGGGTTTTATGTTCATCTGTCCGTGCATTAAATCCTATAGCAAAATGATATTTAAAAACTTTAATATATTTCACTATCTAAATGAAATTAGTAAAATGAACCCATAGAGGGGGTCATAAATGGAAATAAAAGTAAAACTGTAAACAAGAAGTCAAAAGTGGATTTAGCTGTGGATGCAAAATTGGGAGTAGAATTGGATGTTAAACTCGCCATTAAAACAAGATGCAAACAATGAAACAAAAAGGGTTTTAAAGTAAAATTTAAAAAGGGTGGAAAAATAGACACAAAGAAGGGAACAATATAGAGCATATGAAAGGACACCAAATTCCATGCAAACAAGGATGCAAAAATGGACACCAAAATGAGGATGCAAAGAATGGTGTAAGATTAGGATGCAAAATTGGGTGCAAAAGGGATGTAAGAAAAGACACAAAACAAGATGAAAAATGGGACTAAAAAAGTGTGAAACCAAGGATGTAAAAAATGATGCATAACTATATGAAAATTCAAACTGAAAATCTAGGTTCAAAATGACATGCAAATGTGGCAGAAAAAATGATGCAAATTTCGATGCCAAAAAGGATGCAAAATTAGATACCAAAAAAGATGCAAATTTGGACATAAAAAATGGTGCAAAATTGGACACAAAAGAAGAAAAAATGGTGCAAAAATGGGCGTAAACATGGCTCAAGTTTGGGTGCAAATTGATATGCAACATTGGATGTAAAATGAGGTGCAACAAATAATTCAAAAATTATTTCAAAAATAAATGCAAAAGTGGATGAAAAAATGGCTCAAAATTGAACATAACAATAGACAAAAAATGGGATGCAAAGGTGGATGCAAAATATGGTTCAACATAGGATGCAAATTTAGATGCTCAAAAGGATGCAAAATTAGATGCAAGAAATGGCGTTAAAAATTATGCTAAATCGGATGCAACCAATGATGCAAAATTAGATGCAAAATATGGTGCAAAATAGGGAGATAAATAAAATGCAAAAGCGGATGCAAAAAATGGTGCACAAATGCATGAAAATTTTTGCACTAAATCAGATTCAACATATGGTGCAAAATTGGATGGAAAAAATGGTGTAAAAAAAGGCAGAAAAGCTGGCACAAAAATAGATGTGAAAATAAGTACAAAATTAGAAGCAAAATATGGCATAAGACAAGGTGCAAAAATTGGGACAAACTAGATGTGAAAAAAGGCACTAAATTAGATGTCAAAGATGGTGTAAAACTCGATGCAAATTATGACACAAAACTAGAAGCAAAGAATGACACAAAAGAGGTAGAAAAAAATTATGTAAAAAATGGCACAAAACTAGAAGAAAAACCTACTATAAAACCAAATGAAAATTCTGGTGCAAAATATGATGCAAAAAATGATGGAAAATTTGGTGTAAAAAAGATGTAAAATTTGGTGCAAAAAAGGACGCTTTAAAAATTGTATTATAGAGCCAGATTTAGCGCCAAGCTGCTCATCCCAATTGAGAAAAAAATGTACTAAAATCTGGTGCTAAATCTGGCACAAATTTCCTGTTTTGCTGTAGTGGTTGGAGCCATACAACACGAAACAACAACAAGAACATCAACTGGAAGCAAGTGGCATCAAACAAACTCATTTACCCGAAGGATCCGAATCTGAGAAAGAACATCCAATGAACACATCAGAAAACTAGCTAGCTATTATTTCACCCTCTCCCAACTCTGGAGGTTGGCGAAGAGTGGAGAAGAAGAAGGGCCGAAAAATATAGGCTTGCTGAATTTATTTTTTTCTCTTTAGTAATCCTTTTTGTCCTATTACTACAAGAACAACCATCTGCATATGCCTCAAGTATCTACAAAATGTAATTTTTCATATAAATAAAATTACGACTTTTTCTATATATGATGAGTGTGGCCAAACCTGGGGGATTGATGGGGCCAGGGGCCATAGACAAGTTGCGTAGGACCCAAAAGCTTCTACAAACAGGTTAATGAGATTACTGCCTGAACGATTTTTTTTCTCAAAAGCTGATTTTTCTAAATATCGTAGTTTGGGAAGGTGGTAGGGGAATGTTGACTATGCATAGATCGCTAACCTATGCATGCTCATTCGAGTGGTTTATTTGGTCACTATGGTGTGATAACTTGCATGGTGTGGCACCTCAATGAGCTGAAGGGTGGTGAACTATCCTTTGGATGGTGAGACATGGTGAGGGCAAGAGAACTAGTAAATTTTCTTGCTGTAGGAGTTAAAATGGGGTCGTTTTATTCTCTTCCTTGTTTAGTAAGAAATATGGCTATGCCTCTAGGCCCTAGGAGTTCCTTTGTAAATGGAATTTTGGATGTGGTGGTCATCTGTTCTTTTTGGGTTTCCCCATCTTTATGCTTTCAAGAATTTTCCATGGTCCCTGTCGTCTTTAGTGGTATCTATTGCACGTATCTATCGCCAAATTTTGTTAGGGTTGAGAGATGTAGTTTGAGGTCCCAGGCGCACTACCTTTGTCCTTGGTTTATTGGGGTACTCTATTCAAGAGGAAGTATTGTAATCATGGGGGAGCTTCTTTAGTGATAATTGTGGAAGAATATGCAATCTTTCACAATTTTTATCTTTTTGAGTTTTGTAGCGAGATTTGATTACCGAGATACAACATTTGGGTGGTTGAATGAAACTAGTCTTTGTGTTCTAGATTATATAGTGGAATTCTTAGATGAAGGGGGGCATGTTGTGCGAGTTGGGTGACCTCAGAAAGCCCTGGTTGGACATTGCAGGCGCATAGGAGAAGTGGAGGCTGATCGCCGTGTTGAGGCTATTTATGAGCTCGAAGTGGCTCATGAACATGTTTCATCACCTAGCCATGTGGAAGCACTGCCATATTTAGAATGTTTGTATAGGAAATTGCAGAGTCTTATCGCACTACTGGTGGAGCTAGGGAAATAGAGAGATGATGACTCGAATGAGGTGATAACATTCATGATTGACTAATAACATAATAAACATAAAATTTTGGACAAGACGACTTCACTTATAACGAGCCAAATATTGACTAATAAGTGACTAGATCATATTGAGGGTCAGATTGACCGCCTAGAGATTCATGTTTACGGGGCCCCTAGACCTGCAAACATTTTTAATTATTGATAGGAACTGATACCCCCTCATAATCTATGACGAAAGTTCTTTTCATATGTATTCTATGTTGGTTTTGGATGCTTTGTGCATTTATTTTAAGGACACAATGTAAATTTTGGCACCTTGGTATCACCTTTTGTATCTTTCTCCTAGTTAATAAATTTGGTTGGAATGAGTTCAGGGGAGAAGCATACCTCAAAAAAATTGTTGATGTATTTCAAAGAACTAATAGAATCTATTTGATCGAAAACAAAGATATGAAGGGTAAATTTCCAGTCTGGATTATAACCATAGCTTTAAAAATTTGGTTAGCTTCATGTGTTTCACATATCATCTCATCATAGATTTCCATTCAAAATCTTATGTTGCTCCTTGTTGGAGTTACATTTCAGATGTTTTGATAAAATTATAAATAGTTGGAGCCTTTAGTGATTAAAGAATGACAAAGTGAATTTGAATATCATTTACAACACTCTATACTACTTTATTTTGTCACATTTTGCAATACTTTATTCGAATTTTTTTAATGTCAATTTTGCTTACTATTTTATATGAATTTTATGGCTACTAATTTTTGTCTTGTGAAATCACTTTAAAGAATTTATGAAAATGTTCCAATTCACATCATATAAATAGTGATATTGGATTATTCCACAACACATATAATATATTAATCTATTATAACATTTATGATAAAAAAAATATCATATTCCATGTCTTGGTCCATTCCTCAGGAAAATAGTGTCACACCCATAGTTTTCCAATTGATTTATAACCATAGCATTTAAATGTCCATGATAGTACTTATTCACAGTACATGTCAATTGAATAAGTGAATATACTCTCGATGTAAATTTGCATTTTATTTATACCTTATTGATTGTGTATATTATATTTCTTCAATCTAATAATTTATTATACACTCCATATAGATTTACATTTACTTCTCAATTGAATAATAATTTTGTTTTTAATATTGCAAAAAATAGATTTATTTTAATAATTAGATTTGAGATAATTTTTAACGTTATCTTATTCAAAATTTAATTAAAAACCAAAAATATCGAATTTTAAATTTTAAATTTTATATAATATGACTTTAATTTTCCTTTTAACACTAAATTTCTGAACAACAAAATACTATTTTAATATCATATCTAATATTTTAGGTTTTTTTTTATCGTTTTACATTTACATCCATCATAATTTATTAATTCCATCTCTAAATTCCTAGGTACTTTCTTTTGGCATTTAATTATATAATTATTAATATATAATTTTCAAGAATCAATGGATTTGTGAGCATGTCATCATATTGTTTTTATTTATTTATTTTAAACATATAGCATGCTCTTTTCTATATTTTTTTTTTTAGATTTTATTAAAATTTTATAGCTTTTACATATACAGTTTTGTTTAATTGCAACTTTTTTATCTTTAATTTTTAAAAAGTTTAAATAGAACAAATAATTATAACAAAGTCAATAGTAATTTTTCATTTTAATTACACTAAATACACACATATATTTAGTTAAATTTTCAAATGAACTGAAAAAGGCATCAAGATGTGAGGTTAGGGCTAATCAGTGCTCCATATTATCACGTAAAATCCATCAAAGGTATCTTCATGCGAAGACATCATGACCAAAAAGTGCCCTACATCACCCTTAGAAGAGGAAAAGGGCTTATATGGAATTAACTAGCTCAAGTGTTGGCACTCGAATGTGATGTGCAAGCCCTATATTGTAATATTAAGGATGACCATAATCTTCTATTAGGTGATGATGTGCCTCAACATTGGGGAAGTTTATGGACCTTCATACACCTCCAACCTAATTTAAATCAACTCTTATCATAATTCCTTACATATTTTGATTATATTTTTCTTAATGAGATGCATAAAAGTGAGATACATACAAATAAAATACTGGATAAATATTGGATTATCTAAAAAGCCAAGAAGCTTCTTTCATGCCAGAAAGTGAAGTGGAAATTAAATTTTTGTCTTTAAACTACTAGATATATAAAAAAAAGTAATGATAATTTCACAAAATATGTGGAATACCCAAAGAATAAACAAAGCCATATATGATTCCTAATATCCTATGTTTCTCAAGTAAACATTAAAAAGAAAAAAAAAACCACTTCTTATTCAATAAACAATGTTAACTTTAACCCAATACTTTTTAAATCAATGATAATTAGATGAAACGAGTCCTTCCCAAACAAATGCCTTATTAGACAATAAAACAAGAACTACAAGTGTTTAAGAGACTAACAATTTTTTTAAACAAAATATACACAAAATTTTAAAATTTAGCCTTTCTCGCAAAAGTGTAATTTCATTAAAGGAATGTCGTCGTTCCCATGATAATAGATTCCCTACAGTGACCACATAGGAAGCTAGAGCATAGGTCATTTTTCCATAGAACTAACTAAGTAAAACATATTTCCCTTTCCTAATAAATATTTTGAAATAAAATACAAGATAAATAGTGGATTATCTAAAAAGTGAAGAAGCTTCGGTCATACCAAAAACTTAATTGGAAATTAAATATTTTTACCTAAATCATTAGATATATAAGAAAGTAATAATAATTACACAAAATATGTGTAACACCCAAAGATAAACAAAGTCATATATGATTCCTAATATCCTATGTTTCTCGAGTAAACATAAAGAAAGAACATAAGGCTTCTTATTCAAGAAACCACGTTAACTATAACCCAACCCTTTTTAAATCAATGATAATTAGATGAAACTAGTCATTCCAAAACAAATGGATCACTAAAAAATAGAATGAGAACTATAAATGTTTAAGGGAATAATAAATTTTTCAAACAAAATAAAAAGAAAATTTTGAACTTGAAAAATGCTTCAAATTCTTGGGCAAGATATCAGATCTAAAGGTTAAAGATATTTCATGTACTTGAATGAGTATATGTGTACATAGAGGAAAGCTTCCTAAATGACTTACCCATCATTTGATAGTAGGATATTAGGTATGTGAAGAGACATGTTCTGGATTCGTGGGACTCTAGCTTTCATTTCCAACAGTGCAGAAGAGATTGATAATTTAATATTTTAATTCAAGACATGAACTTTAAATTAAATTGCATATCTCCACCTCCAACTCCAAATCCTCCTCCTCCTTCTTCTCCACCTCCACCTCCACAACCTTGACCTCCACCACCTACTCCACCTCCACGACCTTGACCTCCACCCCATCCTCCTCCTCCTCCATCTCCTCGACTACCTCCTCCTCGTCCACCACCACCTCCTCATCCTCCTCCTCCTCCAAATCCTCCTCTACTACCTACTCTTGCACCACCTCCCTTCCCTCCACCTCCACCTCCAACTGGTCCACCACCTTCACCTATGCCTCCTCCTACCCCTCCTCTACCTCCTCCTCCTCAGCCTCCACCTCCACCTCCTCAACCACCTCCTCCTCCTCCTCCGCTTCCTTCTCATCCTCCTCCTCCTCCACCACTTACTCTTCATTGACCTCCACCTCCTCCACCACCTCCACCTATGCCTTTCCCTCCTCCTCTACCTCCACCTCTACCTCCTCTTCCTCCTTCACCTCAACCTCCACCTCCACCTCCTCCTCCTACTCCTCCTCCACCAGTTCCTCACTCCCCTATTTTTTTATTTTTTAAGTAAAGATAACCCTAATGAAATTTAATAGAAAGGTTTTTGTCCAGTACCACACATATTAACTATGTCTAGGATGACATTCTTCTCCACCTCCTCCACCTCCACATCCCACTCCTCCTCATCCTCCTCCATCTCCATCTCCACCTCCTCCACCAAAACCACCTCCACCTTCACTTGCTCCACCACCTCAATCTCCACCCCCTCCTCCACCTCCACCACCTCAAACTCCAACCCCTCCTCCTCCTAAACCTCCAATCCCTCCCCAACCTCCTCCACCTCAAACATCCCCTTCATTACATTGACATCCACCCCCTCCTCATTCACCTCCACCTCCTCCACCTCGACCATCCCCTTCATAACATTGACCTCCACCCTCTCCTCATTCATGTCCACCTCCTCCCCCTCAACCATCCCCTTCATAACATCAACCTCCACTCGCTGCTCATTCACCTCCACCTCCTCCAGCAACATTGCCTCCTCATCCTCCTCCACATCCTCCTCCACTACCTGCTCTTCCTCCACCTCGACCTCCACCAACTCAACCTCATCCACCTCCACCACCTCAACCTTCAACTTGTCATCCTCCTCCTCCTATACCACCTCCTCCACCTCCGCCTCCTCTACCTCTCCCTCTACCTCTACCTCCACCTACACCTCCACCTCTAACCCCACTTGCACATCCTCCTCAACCACCTCCACCTCCACCACCTCATCCTCCTCCTACTCCTCCACCTCGTACTCCACCTCCATATCCATCTCCACCTCCACCTCCACCTCCTTCTCCACCAGCACCACCTCCAACACCTCCTTCTCCACTAGCACCTCCACCTCCGCCTCCACCTCCTCCACCTCAACCTCCACCCGCTCCTCCACATCCACCACCTCAACCTTCACCACCTCCTCCACCTCCACCATCCCTTCCACAACCTCGACCTCCACCCCCTCCTTCTCCTCCTCCCCATCCTCCTCCTCCTCATCGACAACCTCCTGATAGTCCTCCTCCTCTTCCTCCTCATCCCCCTCCACATCCTCCTCGGGCACCTCCTCTTCCTCCACCTCCACCTCCACCTCTCCACCACCTTCGCCTCCAGATCCTCCTCGTCCTTCTCCTCTGCCTCTTCCACCTCCATCTCCACTTCCACGTCCACGTTCACCTCCCCCTCCTCTTCCTCAACCTTCACTTCTGCCTCCTCCTCCTTGCCCACCTCCTCCTCCTCTTCCACATCCACATCAACATCCTCCACCTCCACGATCCCCTCCACAACCTCAACCTCCTGCTCCTCCTCCAACGCCACCTCCACCTCCTCCTCCTCCACCGCTTCCTCCTCGTCCTCCTCATCCTCGTCCTCCTCGACTTCCTCCTCTTCCTGCACCTCCACCTCCTCCACCTCGTCTACCTCCTCCCCCTCCTCTTCCTCCTCCACTTCCACCATCACCTCTTCCACCTCCAACATCACCTCCTCCACCTCCACCTCCATCTCCACTTCCTCCTCCTCCATCTCCACCTCCACTTCAACCACCTCTTCCTCCTCATCCTACTCCCCCACCTCCACCACTTCCTCCCCCACCTCCACCTCCACCTCCACCTCCTCCTCTTCATCCTACTCCCCCACGTCCACCACCTCCTCCTCCACCATCACCGCAACCTCCACCTCTTCCTCCACCACATCCACCTACTCCTACACCACCACTTCCACCTCCACCACTGCCACCACCAACTCCATCTCCTCCACCAACTCCATCCCCACTGCCACACCCTCCACCCCCTTACTCCTCCACCTCCACCTCCCCTATCTCCACCACCTCCTCCTCCTCCTCCTCTACCCACCCTTCCTCCACCTCCACCTCCACCACAACCATGTCCTCCTCCTCTTCCTCCTCTGCATCCATCTACACCACCTCCTCCACAACCTTTTCCCCCTCCACCTCCACTTCCTCCTCCTCCTCCTCCTCCTCCTCCTCCACCACCACCATCTCCATCTTAACCACCACCTCCTCCACCTCCACTTTCAACTCCTCCTCCTCCTCCTCCACCTCTGCTTCTTCCTCCTACTCCTCCTCTGCCTCTGGGTCCGCAACCTCCTCCACCAACAACACCTCATGCTTCTCCTCTTCCTCACCCACCACCACTTGCTCCTCCACCTCATCATTCGCCTCCTCTGCCTCCTATGAAAACTTAAAAAATAAGAAGAAAAGATTAAAATTTCATTTCCTCCTCCTCCTCCTCCTCCTCAGAAAACTAAAAATAAATAAATTTAAATTTCATATCATTTCATTCTCTTTATTTATTATACTTATTGATTCATTTTTTACCATGATGATTCAAATATCAATATATACATGATAATGTAAAAAATAATATGTAAAAAAAATTATAATATAAATAAGTAATTACGATAACAACAATTTAATTAATAAAAATTTGTAAAATTCATATAAATAGTATGAAGCGGGGTTGAAAGAGATCGCAAAGATATCAATGTTTATGGAATTAATATCCAAAAGTATTTAAAATCAATAAATTAATTATACAAAATCTTTAAAAAATAAAATAAACAACAATCACAGTTACCATAAACATAAATTCTGGAAACTCTTAAATATAAGTATGACACAAACACTAAGCACAAGAAAACTTCATAAAACCTGGCATATCTGATATGAAATGGAACTAGAAATGTGTTGCTAGTTATTGGCCCAAATCAGATTACGGTATCCGAAACACCAGGCTACAAAAACAGCAATACTGTCGGCATGTATGGGATAGTGCATTTTATGCATCACCGGCGTCTTTCCGAATAAAATAGTTAGTCAACTGGAAGGAAGATAAAACAAATGGGTCGAAACGTGATTTGAAAAAGGATGAATAGACACATTATTTGTTTGGTTAGGTAGTACAGATCTTGTGGCATTAGCGGATTGCTTTCAATTTGCCTACCCTTCAGATTTGGGTGATATTAGATTTCGCTGAACTTGATCCCCTGGTCCACCATACAGCTAGTACAGTTCCTTAAAATCTATCGAAAATGGCAATGAAGGATAGTCTTCAGGTTGGTTGAAATTCGTCTCAAGAACTCAATGGATTTTACACTAATATGGAAAAATGAGTTTATACTTGTTATGGAAGCCGAACCTAAGGGAGACCCTCAAAATTTTGCATGTCATTTTTATTGCAACCAAACAACACAAATTTGAAAGCCAAGATAGAAATGAAACCTAGATCGAGCATGATAAACCAATTATCAAAATCAACTAAACTAAGGCGAAGGTGAGGGAGGTTAAACTAGTTAAAGAAAATGAAATAGAGACTTTATGAGAAACAACAAATTACATTAAAACACAGAGGAACGAAATAAACGAAGTACCTGAAACCGATTTGAAATAGTCAAAGAAAATAGCACAAGGAGAAGGAGGATTTGCGTAGCAGCAGCAATAAGAGCGCATTGTAATATAACAACTCTCCCCTTGACGGTTGGTGCTTCCTTTGCATCAAATCATAAATGAATTTACTTCGATATATACATACAAAGGGACAGAGCGTATATCTAAATTAATAACCGAATCAAGAAATAGCAGAGGATCTTCGGGAACAGTTCCAGACCAAATCCATTGTGCTCGATCGATTGGATGTAGCAGAGGATCTTTTGGAACAGAAAGAGAATTCATAAAGATCCATTGTGCTCATCAACAGAAAGAGAAATCATCAAAATTGCATACAACAGAGGATCCTCTAGGATCCTCTAGAATGGAATAGACTAGAGGTCCAAATCCATTATCATCTTCTTCTGTCAACCTACAAATTTTGGACATTAAATTTTACCTATAGAGACTCTCCAAAAAAACACAAGAACCAGACACCCAAATGGAGGCTCTTCCCAGAAAACGTATTAAAAATTAAATTTCTTTTTCCTTTAACACAAAGTAGATAAATGATATGACTGATTCTCTGTACCTCTTCCGCTTTCTTTGTTTTTTTTACAGATCAACGGATATTTCGGCTTTCTTTGGCTTTTTACAGATTAACGGATATAATTTAGACAATACCGCTTTCAGTCCAGCTTCTCAGGCGATTCCGACAAACTCATGCATCATAGTTATTTCGATGTTAGGGAGTTCTCCCACTCCCACTTCTTCCAAATGAAAACTTTTTCAGTCAACTCATATTTTATTATAAACCAAGCCAACTCATCTTTTATTATAAACTAATTAATTAACTCTAAGTCAAAAAAAATTAGGTAATGGTAAACTTCCCTGGTATTTCAATTTCCATCGTTTTGGATTTTAATTTCAATTATTTTGGATTTTTTTTTAATTATTATTTCCATTATATGTAATTGTTTAATTACTTACGATGAAATTGAGATGACACTTAAATTAAAATAAATATTAAATAATAAGTAAACAAACAAAATATTTTAATGTCCATAATAACTAACATAATCTTATTTTAGTTCAAGAAATATAAAATAATTAGAAAAAAATATTGTTGTCTTTTTTCTTTTTAATATTGGGGAGATTTGCAATTCATTTATTTAAAATGATCTAAATACCAAAATTGGATAAAATATCTGAATATTCATACCAACTAATATCTTTCAATATCTACTCTATATACATATTTAGACACAGATACAACAAAACAAATATTCTGATGTTGATAACATAAAATTATTTCAATGTGAACATTAAATAAAATAATTTTATAGTTTTTTTGGTAAGAATGTCAAGAACTTCATCGTAGCAAAAATGATGTACAAAATTTACACAACCATAATAATGTGGTTTCTTCTAGTGGAACTAGGTTTCGGACCATCTTGCCACCATCGGGAAACTAATAGGTCATTTCTTGGAAGCTAGGGTCAAAGAAATATCTATTGATGGACAAATCGAAAGTTAGTAGCATACATAATTTGTTACCATAATACCAAAAAAGCCTCTGAGGATTTTCCCTGGGGCTAATAATACAAGTCATTCAAAAAGACATTTCAAACATTTTTCTTTCCTTTGGAGGTTGTTGAGCCATCAAGTGGGCTATTGGGCCACAATTGTGCTAGTGCATCTTTTGGCTCCTCCTGAATGATAAGACAACCATAAGAACTCAAAACTTGCTATGGTTGTGCCTTATTAGCTACTCCACTCACTTGACATTTCAGTTGTATATCATCAATCATGTGACCTAGTTAGCAGAGAATCCATAGTAAAAACCATTTTTCGTCAACGTTTCAAATCCCAACCGGGATCCATCATCAGGACTTCTTGAATGCTTGTTAGTAGAAGAGCTTAATTGAGGGATTAAATAGTAATGTGGAGAGTAGAATTTGGTTTTGGGATGAGATGAATATTGGCCTTATTTCAATAATATTAATTTTTGATTAATTATTGACGAGTTAATTAATTGATTTAAATTATTATAAATTATTATTATGTTCATTATTATTATAATTAAGTTTAATTAATTATTTTTAATATTAGTAATAAGTAATTAATTTTGATTTTAATATAATAATCTTTACTATAAACATTTAGTGATTATTATACTAATGCTACATATAAGTATTTGAATTTTAATATATGTTAGTATAATATTTATTATTAATATATATTATGTAAAATATATATTATTCATATATATTGGTATTTAATGAATAGAAATATTAGTGTATTGTATATTTAAAATTATAAAATTATATATTATAATTGTTAATAATAAATAATTAATAAATAATAATGGATAATTCAAGTCAAAGGCTAATAATTAAATATTAATAATTAAATAGTAATCAAATATTAATAAATAATTATAATTAATAATTAATTAATATAATTGATAATTCATGTAAAGCGTTTAATTTTTATAAATATAGCTTACAAATTAACAGATTTATTAATAGCTTTTAATTAATACATCATAATAATGACTTATAATAATAGTTAATGATAAGGTAATAGCTATTATCATAATTACTAATGTAAATATTGTAAAAGTACTAGTTATTATTATTATTATCATAATTAAATTATTATAGCAATGCTACTAACTACTAAATATTAGAAAGGGAGAGGGAAATCTACCACTAAATGTTAGGCTTAAGATGTAGTGTTGACCTTAATTTCTCTTATTAGGGAAGCCAACTTCCACTGATCTCCATACCATTGTCTCTATTTAGATTCTGCGGACGTTTCATAATTTCAAGAGCTTCTCTAATCTTTCGTCTATGATGTCGTTCTTCCCTTGTAACAATTGAGGCGCTTTCCAAACAGACATGGTGCTTTGTTTTTTAGGAGTGTTCTGCCAAGGCTGAGGTACGAGACCTTTCATTCCTAATATCAGCTCCATGTTCCTTGAGTCTTGTCTGCAGGGAGCATTAAAACTTGATATAAGCTGCTTGCGTTATGTGTCTTCCTCGCATGAATTTCCTTGTTATGCGCAGTCCCTTTATCCAAATACGTTGTTCTAACTCTCACTCTGTCTAATGATGAAGAACAACGACTTAGAATGTCCTCATTTGCATTTATTCTCATGGAGCCTGATCCTTCTGAGTCTATCGAATTTAGAATGGCATTGTTCAGTTTTTCACATTTAAATAAATTGGAAAATTTCTTGTGCTATCTTTTCTAAGCAATGTGTCCTTGATTACTGGCTTTCAGAGCAGCCCTGGCATCAATAACAGACCATAGATCTTTGTTGATTTTGCTGGCTAGTTTTAGGCGTGCTGAGAACGCTGAGCATCCAAGATTATCCAAAGAAGCCCTAACCCTCTTAATTTCTGCCCGAAATAGAGAAATAATTAGTTGAGAAAATGCCTTGCTATTAAATTTATTATGTAGTCTATGATTAATTTGTGTAAATGGGGAAATGAGATTATTGTCACGACAGTTCCTAAGAAATTGCAGGTCTGCAACTCTTCTTTCTATCTTCACTCTAATTTTTTCAAGTAAAATGATTTCACTCCATGTATCCCCTCTGTATGGGGAAACGATTATGGATTTAAGACATTTGTGGTTTATATCTTTTGACTTAGTTACCAGAGAATCCATAGTAAAATCCATTTTTCGTCAACATTTCAAATCCCAAGCGGGATCCATCATCAGGATTTCTTGAATGCTTGATAGTAGAAGAGATTAATTGAGAGATTAAATAGTAATGAGGAGAGTAGAATTTGGTTTCGGGATGAGATGAATGTCGGGCTTGTTTCGATAATATTAATTTTTTATTAATTATTGATGAGTTAATTAATTGATTTTATATTATT
>APFE031157951.1:0-10260 GCA_000404065.3 Pinus taeda | reverse complement strand
GGAGCTCATGAGAATTCGTTCTAATCTTGGCTATATTAATTTTCTTCTTTGAGCTAGTTAAAATAGAGAGACACTTTTGATCTTCTAGGGTGGGGTTGATGGCCTCCTTATAATATCTTAGTTTTCTTTTAACTACTAAATCTTTCTCACACCACATTTTTCCTTTGAACTTAGAAGTAATAATATTTTTAATGTTGTTAATGTTTTGCAATGCAACATTCCCGTCGATTTCCCAATGGTTTAACTGGGCCCTAGAGTCTTTATACCAACCTTGTTTGAGCCTTAGGTGGTTTTGGCTGAAATTTAAAGCTAGCTTAGGAAGTTTATGGTCTCGTATGTTATTGAGTTTGTGCTTGTACAATAAAAGCCTAGTCATAGCTAGGCTCTCGATAGGGGAAATACCCACTTCTATAAAGAGAATAGGATAGGGTGTGTTGCTTTTAATTTTGAGGTTATACATTATAAAACGTTTCTGGATTTTCTCAATATTAGAAGTAATAATATTTTTAATGTTATTAATTTTTTGCAATGCAACATTCCCGTCGATCTCCCAATGGTTTAACCGGGCCCTAGAGTCTCTATACCAACCTTGTTTGAGCCTTAGGTGGTTTTGGCTGGAATTTAAAGCTAGCTTAGGAAGTTTATGGTCTCCTATGTTATTGAGTTTGTGCTTGTACAATAAAAGCCTAGTCATAGCTAGGCTCTCGATAGGGGAAATACCCACTTCTATAAGGAGAATAGGATAGGGTGTGTTGCTTTTAATTTTGAGGTTATACATTATAAAACGTCTCTGGATTTTCTCAATATTTCTCCACAATTCTCTAGAGATGCTACAACCCCAAACCTCACATCCATATAAGATAATTAGAGTGCCTAAAGTTTCAAATAGGAACTTCTTTCTATCGCACATTACGAGGTTTGTTGTTTTACAATTATTTTCAAGACCAAAATAAGCTTTCCATCCCCCATTAATCCTTTCTTCAATGTTATAGTTCCATTTGAGCTTGTGATGAATATCAATTCCCAGGTACTTATAGGAAGACACTTCCTCCAAGTTACTATTGTCACACATAAAATTAGCATAAGTGTCCTTGAATTTGATAATCATAAATTTTTTTTGTCAGTGTTAACAATTATACCCATGGTAGAGCACAAATCCTTGAGAAGTATAAGTTTCTTATCAAGATGAGATGGACACCTTGCAAAAAGAACAATATCGTCTGCGTAGAGAAGAAGGATGATGACTATCCCAACTAAGATCATGCTAGCACATCTTGCTTCCTCTAAACAACCCTCTAGCTTGTTGATGTAAATGCCAAATAGGGTAGGGGATAGGGGGCAACCTTGTTTAACTCTAATATTACACTTAATATCTTTTGACCACCGCTCATTGCTCTTTAACTTGGCAATTACATTCTTGTATAACCTTATAATGGTAGCTCTCAACTCAAAAGGAACCTTTAGCTCTTCTAATATGTTCCAAAGGTTGTTTCTAGGAACCGTATCAAAAGCCTTTCTAAAGTCCCCAAAGAAACAAAAGAGATTGGATTTATCATTGTGGCATTCCTCCACAATGATCCTAAGCATAACGAGGTGGTCTGTTGTTGAGTGTTTCTTTCTAAAACCCACTTGGCCCTTAGCTCACTTACCTTAACTTTCAAGCCATATGCTCAACTTCCTTTCCAAAATAATACCATATAACTTGGCTAGGAGAGGGTTGATCACAATTCTCTGATAAGTAGAGGGGTTATTTGTATCCACAATTTTAAAAATAGGGATAATGAGGCTTTGAGTCCATGGTTTAGGGAACCCTTGCTTGACCGCTTGATTGAAAAGCTTGTGAATGTGGGGGATGAGGATAAGACCTCAATTTTTTAAGATTTCCGCCTGGTAACATTCAATGTCCTTAGCTTTCCCATTGGCCAAGCGATTAACCCCAAAATCAATGTCTTCTAATGAGAAATATTCTTTCATTGTGAGAAGGGTTTCAAAGTTATCCATGACATTTGGAGATTCATGAATCTTTTTAAGATAGGAATTCAAGCTGTGTAAAGCAATTTTATTATTATCTTTAGTTTTCCTAGTTAGAATCTGCCTCTAGAATTTCTTAGGAGCTATCATAGAGAGGTGTAAGAGATTCTCTTGTCCTTTACAAATATACTGCCTTTGTTTCCTTTTAGTTAGGGCTTTGTATACTTTTATCTTGCCAATTTTAAGAGATTCATCAACAACTTCCTTAATTGCTCTCCTCGCACTTTTACAATCTTTGTCATACCATGGGTTGGTTTTGGAATTGATTTTCTTACTTGAAACTTCAATTGAGAACTTGTTAATAGAATATAAGAGGGTTGTAGTAAAATTATGATAGAGATCTTCTATCTTGTCTATACTAGATAAAGGAAGAAAATTAGTTTTTAATTCATTTAAAAAGAGATCTTTTTTATTTGTATCAAAGATTAACTTCTTTTGGCTATAAGGATTATCTTCTATGGGATATCTATGCATGACAAAGTTGAGAGTTATAAGTAAAGGCCTATGATCAGAGTCAAGCTCGTGGTCGTTTAAGATGTCAAAATTTGTTATTTCATTGTATAGAGGGAGATCAGAGATAACATAGTCTACCATGCTATAACCAAGCCCATGGATGCAAGTCATCTGTCAAGAATTAGGCCACTTATTTAGACCGTTGCAAATTATGAGATCCTAAGAACTACAGAGCTTGACTAGCTCTGACCCAAACAAATTCTCCCCAAGGTCTTCAGAGCTCCTTTTGTACCGACTAGCGAGAGGAATGTCTTCATATTACCAAATAGGATTAGGGTTAGAATGATTGCTTAGAAGAATAGCTTGGTTGCTTGAAGTTCAAGCATTAAAGTTACCCATTAAAAGGATATTGCCTTCATTCCTTAGGCTAGTAATATCATTGTCTAAACCATTGCAAGGACTATTTTTATCTAGATTCTTTTTCTTATAGAAGTTAGAATTGATGGGGGAGAGTAACAGATTGCTATGTGGGTCTTTTTATCATAAACGTCAATAATTTATATCGAACTATATTTGTTGTAAGGGTCGTTTTTATAAATCCTAGCATGGGGAGAGATGTTCTTCTTAATGTAACAAGCGATACCCCCAATGCCTCTATGAGAGGATCACTTATTCCAGATAGACCATAATGTAAAGCCATCTATATTAGGGACCTTAGATTCTTCGTGCTCCCAAGTTTCGAAAAGAAAAATAATATTAACATCCAATAACTTGTTTTATTATTAATGAAAGAATAATTCTAATAATTTTTAGTTTATATCTTTTGTTTTTTGGTTGCAAATAAGCTTAGTAGGGTGTTTTTAGTGTGTAAGATCTATTTCTTATATCTGAATATTTAAAGAATATATTTTTGTAATTGTGAGTTACAATTAAGGGGGGTTAGGTGTTTTTCAATATGGAGAGAAGTTGTCAAGAAAACATAATGTTACATAAAAAGTTCAACATGAGATTATATTGAAAAATTAAGAACATGTAGATCTAATCTATCTTCTTTTTTTTCTTTTGTATCTAAAGGAATTGGCAATTGGACCAATCTCATACTCATGAGACATGGGGTCGATTCCAACCACTACTACTATAACCTCCCACAACTATAACCTCTTGGCTAGGCGCTTAGATATGACCATTCTACATATATATGTGAATTGGGCTGATGTGAACCAAAAAGCTCTTCACATATAATACTTCATTTACTTACACAACCATCATTAGTTGAGTTGTCCCAGGGCTACAAATCTACTCCATTCATTAACACATAAGATTTAAATTATTATATATAATATTATATATATATATTATATATTATATATTATTATTATGGATATATATATACTATATTATATATATGAAATGACAACATTTAAAATAAGATATTTACTAATTAAAATATTTGATTCCTCTCATGCAATCACCCCTTTAAACATTTGCATGCCCTTGTCTCCTATCACCTAGGTCTACTCCAAGAAAGGATAGGCCAAGTCCTACTTTTGGGTGTTATATACATGTAATTTACAATTTTCTCCTGCAAAGTAATATTTCTTTTTGTTATTTCTATTCAATAATTTACAAATTTCCGTTTCCAAAGTAATATTTTTTTGTTATTATTATTTAGGACTTATGTGGCTATTCTCTCATTTTAACACACAGTTTCTCTCCTAACTAGATCTCACTTTTTTAGTTGCATATCACCGTACTAGACCTTTTTATTTCCTCTCATACAATATTCATGCATGTAGGTAAAATCCCAATGAGGTGTTTCTACGTCAGGTTTAACCTCAACATATAATGCTTTGACATTTGCAACAATCTTACATCTGGGCGCCATATACATGTAATTTAAAATTTTCATCTCCAAAGTAATCTTTTTTTGTTATTATTATTATATTCTCTCATTTTAACACACAGTTGATCCACTTACTAGATCTCACTTTTGTAGTTGCATATCACCCTACTAGACCTCTATTTCCTCTCATACAATATTCATGTATGTAGGTAAAATCCCAATCAGGCTTCTCTATGTTAGTTTTAGCCTCAACATATGAAGATCTCACTTTTGTAGTTGCATATCACCCTACTAGACCTCAATTTCCTCTCATACAATATTCATGTATGTAGGTAAAATCCCAATCAGGCTTCTCTATGTTAGTTTTAGCCTTAACATATAATGCTTTGACATTTGCAACCTTCATTGTTTGAAACCACTTGTCACTGAAAAATGAGATAGAAATAAATACATTTTATAATATATGATAACACATAAACAATTAAAAATACATGACACTGTATTTTACCCTCGAATCTCTTAGGAGAAAATTGAATAATATATCTACTATTTCTCATGGCTTAAAACAGGCCAAACCACCCAAAGTGAGCCCTCCACTCAATTCATGAATATTACAATAGAGAATCGTCAAGCTTTTAACAACTTCATCACATATAATCCACGCGCTCTAAGCCCATGGGCCACAAAAGTGATGTGCCCACATTTATGATTTCCTTTTAAATTTATTATTACCTAGTATACAATCAAATGATATAATCACGAGTGAAAACATACTAAATTACTCCATAATGGCTTAGATCATCATTTTTAATACTAATAAAAATCTTCATTATATCCCTTATAACTTTGTCAAAATCTTCTTTCCCTTATAACTTTGTAAAAATCTTCTTTTAGTAAGAAGTCAACAAAAACTTCATATGGATGATCCAATTAAATACTTTCTTTTCAATATTTATCCAGTTTCTAAAATTTCTTATAACATACTATAGCCTTAGGGCGTTTCCATTGCAACATGTGGTGCAATTGCTAGTTTATATTTTTTAAACATATTTAACCACCAAAATGCCTTATTACATGCATTTTTCCCGTCAAATTCCAACTCTTTTTGTATTGACTATTGTAAGATTAAATTTTTATTTTTATCCTCAACCGAACGCATCAGTTTTCTTAATATTTAATTTTGATCTTCATTTGAAAGCATCAATTTTCTTAAACCAATTGGACCTTGTACGCACAGTTGTGGGACATGAGAAATTATAGGTATTGGACATTTCCAAGTTCAAATTTACATATATATTTTGAGTACTCTGTTACTAAAATATGTATTTGCAGAACATTTCTGAACTTACAACCATCTCTTGCTGTAGATTATCGAAGTGTCTAGCCACAAAGAAATAGGGTTGGACCTCGGATGAGTCAAATCGAATTTAAAATATGGTTAAGCTCAGATAAACTTGAATCTAGTTACGCTTAGATAAATTTGCATTTGTTTTGAATCTCCTTTTTGTTAAAGAAATGATGTAGAATTAGAATTAAAGCCACTAGTATCATTTTTCTTCTTACCTGGTAATAATTGCCTCCAAATTTAGCAAAACTTTGTTGGGAGTTACCATTAAACCAAGAAAATCAATACACAATAGCAATGAGAATCTGGACTATTGACATAAAGAAACATTAGTTTACCTTGGAGACAACTGCATTTTTCGGCCTCTTTCCCGACAACATCCAACACAGAAATGATGAGTTCAACCCCTTTAGTGTAATGGCCCTTGGCGTAGTTGTTACCAAGTCCAGACTGGCTTCTTTCCCGATGACATCTAGCACAACATAGATGAGTTCAATTCCTTCATTGTAATGGCCCTTGGTACGAGGTTGGTTCACGATGTGGTGTTTTAACGTGCATTCTAACTTGTACGATGGAAAAATGTGACCAAAAATTGACTACGTCCATATCAATTACAGGCCATTGTAGTATCTCAATTTATACTTTGAGGTGCTTCTCTTTTGGCCTCAAACTCTCTCCATTAGTGAAATATTTGTAGATGAGTGCAAAATATACCTTTCCCTTCATGGAAACCTTTAAATACACACCCAACTTTTAAAGATATGCCCAACTTGAAGCTCAATTCTAAGTTCCTAAAATATATGTTAGTTTTAGTCTTTCCCTCAAAATTATGTGCAAAGATTTGCAATTTAAATAGCAAACTGCAATTCCAACATTGCCTCGTAATCATTTTCCATATCACTTGATGGGTTCTAAGGCAATGTAATAATTTCAACTTCATAATTTCTTTACACGAGTTGTTCTCAATAAGAGTAGCAAAGGGAGAATCGATAATTGATATCTGTAAGCCAAATAACTCCACTGCACGTAATCGGAGAAATATCTCTGAACCCTTATTAGCTAAAATCAGAAATGCCATGAGCACTCAGCAATGGCTACTATGGTAAAATATCAAACATCGTTTGGAACAATAAATGCAACATCATAAAGCATATGTGAAATATCGAGGAGAAAATTCATCATAAATCATGTGAATCACTTTTTGACAGACATGCTCCTCACCTTGTTGCCAAGGTAATCCATCAGGCCCCAAGGTAACACCTGTATGTTGGCATGCTACAACTTAACGTGGCGTTGTCCAAGACTTGCATGCTTGTTTTGGAGAATGGAGTGGTAAAGAATGTGGCCCTCATGTGGGTCCACATGGCCTATGGAGATCACACGTTAAAATTTTGGTTCGAAATTATTTCCACAAAGAACTTTTATGACTCATGAAAATGATGTCCTATCATAATATATAATGTCAGCTTGCCTTACACTTGCCTCACTATGAATTTCTGGTTTATTATTGTTAGTTTTAATAATGATTCTCACGAGTAGAGTTCTGGGACTCCTTTACAGAGTCCCTAATCAACACAATGGGCTTAACTGGAATTATTATCGTGTCCCTGATGGCCTTCTCCTTCATGTTGGCCGCTCAGTTTCAGGAGAAACGTAGTCAAACTACCATGGCCTCTGCATAAGCTAGTCGCCTTCAATGCTTTCTGGTATGCTCACTATTTGTTTATTCAAGCGTTACACTCTTCTTATCATTCACGCCAGCTTCATATATCTCAAACACCAATGGTACAAGAAAACGGTACATACCTGCATAGATTCTTTTCACTTTCTCCATCAAAATAATGATTTGCTAACAAATTATATTTATTAAAAGATAACTCAGCAAATATCATGCAGCATGCTTGGTTGTACGCGACCATATCCGTACTTCTGTGCAACGGCGAGCGATTGCTCATATTTTTTCATTAAAATAAACAACAAAGTTAACCTTGTGAAGGTCGATGACTGCTTTCTTGAATCTGAATTACTTGATGTGACATGACACTGTCACTATAAGTTTAGCATAAAATTCCATAAATTCCTGTTAATTAATTTCAAAAACTAGATTGATTGAAGCTTCTTGAACCTTCGTTATTGTTTTTTTAGGCTTCCAAATATCATGGTAATGTTCTTGCATTGGATATGAACAAGCCTATGTGATTCAAGTACAACAGTGGGTTGTATTTGTTTATCAAGTGACTAAATGTCTATCCATTTGAATGGTAAGACTGAATTCAATTTACTCGACATCATCTTCACTAAAGAATTATTATTGACGATGAGGTTCCACAAGGGTTTTCTAAAGTTTATGTCTCAGGGTTCAAATCTACTTTTCAGGTTTGAAAATGTCAGTTTTTTTCATTCTCACATTTCCATATCCCAGGGCTTCAGGAATATACTTCTACCTTGCCTGAGTTTCCCCTTGCAATTTCAAAGTGCACGTCCTGGGTTCAATTTTTCCTTAGAGGTTCGAAAGTGTCATAATTTTATCTGAGGCTAGATTTTATTCAATTCTCTATTTCTTATTCGAAGAACATGTTTCCACAATATTTGCATCCTGTTGTGGATATTCCTATCGAAATTACAGGGAATTATTTGCCTGAGTTGGAAGGAATTGACTATCTTGGCAATTCCTATGCCTTGTTTATCTAAGGGTGGATAATATATTTAACAAGTGTAATTTAGCCCTTGCTTCTTATCTAAAAAGTAAGAAATTATTATAACTAAGGTAAAATAAATATTACAATATTTTGAAAAAGATTTAGACTATAAATAAGAAAAAATAATATTATTATTTTTTAAACTTATTGGTCCCATAAATATATTGATTTGCTTTATAGTTTTGTTTATATATTTGAATTATTTTTAATAAATCCAATCATAAATTATTTTAAATTTTTATGAGCTTAAACTGTTTTTATGAGCTTAATGGTTTAGAAGTTGGTATCATAACAAATATTTTTTTTTTATGAGTTTAACGGTTTAGAAGTTGGTATTGTAACAAACATTTTTAAATTATGATTTAATATGAGTGTATATGGGATATCTATAATAATTAGAAGTTGGTATTGTAACAAATATTTTTAAATTATGATTTAATATGAGTGTATATGGGATATCTATAATAATAAATAAATAGACAAAGTTTACTTGAATTATTGGATGTTTTGCCCCTTTTAGATGTACATTTCTTTATCAATTTTGTCTTATATCTAGTAAGGAATGGTAATCAAAATAACATAAAAGATATTTTCTTATTCCATTGTAAATATCAGCAAGTGAATTTGATCAACCAACTTAATATGTGATTGAGTACCTAATATTGCAATTGATCTTTACTATATTAAAAATACTTTTTGAAAAATATCATAAAAGAGATTGTGTGCATGTGTAATACCAACTTTCTATATGATCACTAATTAACTAAACATATAATTCCATTTATTTGGATGATAAAAATATTTTAGAAATATTATTTTTTTAAATTAAATTTTCATATATAGTAAAGAACAAATAATTATAAAAAATTTTAATTTTTAATATTATTTTAAATAATATAATTTAAAACTTTGTCTTTAATATTTACGTACAAAAAATAGATATAATTGTAAAATTAAACACATAATTTTATATAAAATTCTAAAACGGAAAAAAATATTTAATCTTAATTACTTTAAGTAATTAGAAAAAATAAAAATTTTTACATTAATTTATATTTTTTTAAATAAATATGTATAAATTTAACCAAATGTATATGTTTAAGGAAAAAAGTAAAATGAAAAAATTAGTATTGAGTACCTTATAAATTAAATTAAAATAAATTTGATAATTGAAATTGTAACTTTTATATATATTCAACCATAGAAGTGTGTCTTAGAAATTAAAATATTTTCACAATTTTATGAAGGTATTTAACCTTGTCTTCTTTTCAAAAGATTTATGTTAAGATGAAACATTTATAAAATTAAAATAATATTTGGAAATTCAATTATTTCAATGGGCATCTAAGTCAAATAATTTTACAAAATTTAATATTATTTTAGATTTCTCCTTCACATTTCAAATTATATCATGATGATGATGATGGTTCACGTCCACTGAGACCAAACTTTGGTCTATTGGACCTAAAGAAACAAATTACTTAGTTTGATTTAATATTTTATTCCTATGCTCAAAAAGCTCGGAGAGAAGCCTCATGATCTCATTGTAATTTTGACAACGTAAAAGGCTAGGAAGTTCAGTATTGCAACAAATATTTTGAAACTGAGATCTAATGTGGTTGTATGTGGGGCACTCTAAGAGGAAGTGATTTTCATCTTCGATGTTCGCATTCTCACAAAGATGGTAGAACCTTTCCATCCATCGTGTTTTAGGAATTGTCCAACGACCCATTTCACTATGGAGCTCATGAGAATTCGTTCTAATCTTGGCTATATTAATTTTCTTCTTTGAGCTAGTTAAAATAGAGAGACACTTTTGATCTTCTAGGGTGGGGTTGATGGCCTCCTTATAATATCTTAGTTTTCTTTTAACTACTAAATCTTTCTCA
>APFE031157944.1:0-10256 GCA_000404065.3 Pinus taeda | reverse complement strand
GGATAGATCCTTGATGTTGGAATGCCCATCCATTGGATACATACAGGGGTCAAGGACGAGGCACATGGGGGTCCCAACAGCCAGCAGCATGTCACAGCAACAGGCAGTGAGGATGGGGAATCATGGACCTCCAACATGGGTATGGGATCTAGGGATCCAATTGATCGGTGGGACACTCCACCACTTAGTCAGCACAGTCAAGATAGTAGGTTATCTAGTTCATTATTAGGTTGACATATGGGGGATCACCGAGGTCTTCATTATATGGCAAGGTAGGTGGTTGTTTAGGATTGAGGCCAACCATGGAGTGATAGGCGCGGCCATTGTTGAGTCACCTTGGCAGGTTGGGCCTCAATCATCACATATATTATGGCCAAGAGTTATAGGAGAGGAGGTTTTGGTACGAGCATATTAGGTGGTCAGTCATGACCAGAGTGTTGGCAGGACAGTTTCCTTCTAAGAGTAGCACGGGACCCAAGCATCATAGTACTTGACAGCTCAGCGACCTTTAGGGATGAGCTGGCTACTACAGGGGGAGTTCACTCAGATCTTCCATTAGGCTTTAGTGACTCGTTGATTGCGTGGGGGACTTCATCAACATGGCATGTTGGTCAACAAGAGGATAACAGGAGGAGCTCATGTAGGGGAGACTTCATTTGCATATGGATTGGGACGTATCTTCAGGGGCCCACCATCAGAGTGCATGAGATGGACTACTCGAATAGTGAGTGGAGCAAGGGGTGCTTCACATTGATCAGGTTGGCTTGGGATCCTAGTATCGAGGGACACCTTCACTACAGGATAGTGCAGAGATCAGGGACGATCTAGTGGCACATTTGGGACCCTGGTATAGTTTGCAGTGACAGTGGGGATTCACAGTCAGAGAGGGCGCTTGTTCAGGAATTGCTTGAGGACAAGCAAGTTTTGGTGGGCAAGACTGTAATATCCCCAATTTTGATTTTTTATTCGAGGGGATTAATGGAGTTTATTAGGGAGGTGCTATGCATGGCACAATCTTGTAATTTGGGCATTGGAGGCATTTTTGGCATATGGGATTTAGTAGAAACAGAAAATTATAGCTCTATTGGAATGTGGGGGCCACAAGAGAAGGAAATTCGACCCAATGGAACAATTCGCACTAATGAGAAGAGAGAGAGAAAGGACGGGGTGCAAATTAGTGGAAGGTGGGGACCACCAAGGGAGAGAGGGCCAACAATTATAAATAGAGCTTGCAGGTCTCCATTTGGTACTTTTTATCATTTAACAATTTAACATTTGTTCTCTTGAGCTGCTTAGCCAAGACAACCATGTTGTTTAGCACAAGGAATTCTCGAGCGCGAATTCCACCCTCATTTCAAAAAACTTCAAGTGTCTCCCTAGTGAGGCAATTGGGGAGCTCAGTTCAAAGTTTCCATTGGGCACATTTACAGTCATTTCCTTCAACTGGAGGAAGTTTTCCTTGGACGCAAAAGAGAAATTGTGGCTCTTGGGAGGGCCAAAAAAAGGGGGAAATTGGGCCAGACAATTAGTAGGGAATCCTTCCACAAAGAGGGCTGGAGTTTCTTGTCAATTTGCAGGTCTGTTGGTGAGGCGTTTGGGAGAGCTGAGTTGCTCCAATTCTTGGTCTGCACAAAGGATCATTGGGCATTGTTACGCAATCACCTAGGCAAGGAGAATCTATGGTGTGGCTACGGAGGAATAAGGGAAAATTTAGGAAGGAAATTTTCTTGGAGAGATTTGGAGCATTTTGTAGTAGATTTCATCTACAGCCAGTTTTGCTAGCCAGTTAGAGGTCCATGCACAAATTGGAGTCATCAGGGCACGTTGGACTTAGCCCAAACCCTTTCGATGTTTTTGTGGGTATTATGAGAGCAGGATAGGATTAATTTTGCATAATTTTCTGAGCACTACTAAGGGCAGAATTCCAAGTTGCATTCAACAGTCAGCTGTAGAAATTATTGGAGGACACAGTTATTTCGGGGACATTTCCACCACTTGAGTTCGCGACATATTTTTGGGTTTTGTTGAGCTAGTGGCATAGTGCCTGTGGCTAATTTCTCATAATTTTTGGAGCAGTTTGGAGAGATAAATCAACAGTTCCTTTCCAGCAGCAACAACAGTTTTCTGGGTAGACACAGATTTGGTAGTAGAGTCATTTCTAGCATTTGGGTACCATCATATTCACCTGGGATCTTGTCTTGCTTGTTGTAGCAAGCCCAGGTTCTTTTGTTCCTGCTCATTGTACTCCATCTGATTAATTTAATAAAAATGGCTCAGCATTTTGGGTGTTATTTTAGGCATAATCTGGTATTTATGCATGTGTGTACAATTTTTATTGCATATTTATGATTTCACTATTGTTATCACTTAATATTTCCATTAGGAATATTACAGTCACCTCACCAACCTTCTTCAGACTTTAGGCCATCTCCCCTTCATCTTAAGGGGGATTCCATGTCATCAGATTGCTAGAACTTTAGGCATGGGATTCAAAGGTGAAATGAAAAGTAAACTCCAGCAAAACAGTTTTTAACTTTTTTGTGAGTTGAGGAAATAAAGTGGATGGATGGAACAAAGACTAGTGCCTTTCCATTGGGCACATGGGGTCAAATAAAGGCCCATGGGAGGCTATCCGATTGAGGGAAGTATGGCAATTGAGGCTTAAATGTACAAACTACAAAGGCCATTTCATTGCCCCAAATTGCAGAAATGTAACTAGAAAGATCACCGTACTAGATGAGCCCCAACTTTTATGAAGATTATGATTACCCACAATGAAATGTATGTGCATTTGAACAAATATAGTGAAATATTGCATTCATAAGCAACAACCCAAGGATAACATAAAAGAAGATGGAAAGATTATACCAAATTCAGTGATTCATAAACATATGTCAAGATAATTTCAGTAATAAGAGATAACATTAAGATCTACAAGACATCCTCATCCACAAAGCATTTCATTAATCCTTCAAAAGCATCCAAAATTTTTTTGACTAAGCTACCAAAGATTTCACCCCCAAATCCCATCATGACTACAATTGACGAGAGCAAACCCTTATATAGGTTTAAACTCTATCTCCTCAACAATAAAGGAATATATGTTTACATAGATCCATTAGTCCTTTAGCTGAGTGGGTTAGCTCCAATAGTTGAGTGTTGTGAATTACAAGTAAGAGGTCACGAGGTGGCTGGCTGCCTTTCTGGATATTATTGGGCTTCACTCAATGTCCCTACTAGGTTAGGTTGCCAAAACGGCAGCTAACCAATTTACCCTAGGTATCATCCTCAAAATGAGGGGAACTAGTCAGAGGGCTTGCCCAAGATGTGTATTGCATCGGACCAAAAAAAAAAGATCCATTATTCCTCCATGGAATAACAATAAAAAAACCTTTTCAACAACTTCCTTACCAAAAGTAGCAAGAGTAGTTGAGATCCAACTTTTCTCCAAGAAGAACAATAAAATATATAAGGAAAACAAGATAATAATGCTTTCAAGTAACCCACTCCATGAGACAAGCAACAACAAATAAATAATGGAGTGTTTAGTCAACAACAAATAAATAATGGAGTGTTTAGTTATGCAACTCCTCCAAGGTAGGAAACTATGTAAAAAGGCTCCAGCATATCACTAGAAGCATCAATCAAGTGGTCGCCCCACTAAAATCCTCATTATTTGAGTAACAACTACCACAAAAGAGCATGTGTGAGCATTCCAAGGTGGACATATCCTTAAAATAGTTAGAAGACCAAGTAGAAATTCCAACATCTCCCACACCCAACGTATGAAAACCTATAACCTCCTCCAAGTGGCATGTCATATCAAAATGTGTGCTAAACATTAGATCCATGAACAAGGGAGATGCACTAGCATAGATCCATAGGCATAAGATTCATACTATGAGGGGACACCCCCATCAACAACCAAAATAACGAGTGTCCAACCTTGATGTATGTGCCATGAAGCAGCGATCAATGGAGCGCTCCACATATCTAGCAAGTAAAAAACATCAACAAATAACCTTATGCTTATTGTAGCTAAAGGGTCCAAGACTATCCATCCACAAGCAAACGAACTCCTGGATATATGTTTCAAAATTTATTACCAACTCCTTGTCTCAAGGAATCCTCAAACCAAGGGTTGAAATGTAGATTCAATAAAAGAGTCAACCACTCACATGCTACTATAGATCCAAGTGGATCATCCTCAAAATAAACTCCTAGATGCATGAAATAAGGGGTCAACCTCTTCCAATAAGCCATATAAATGTCACAACACCCCTTCTATATGTCCCAACTAATAGATTCATGGAGTATAAAGTCAACTCGTCAAAATGCAATCATGTATCCATGAGATAGGTCCCCCAATAAGCTCTAGATACCAAAAGTAAGAGGAAAGCCTACACAAAACCTGCAATGTGTTTTGGTTGGGCAAAGGGTGCCAACTATTGGTTGCATGAAACAAGAGATCAATGCATCATGAACTTGCATAATCCAAATGTTGAGTAATCGCTAGATCCGTGAAGAAAGGAGATGACCCTGTTACCCACCAACCCTTAGGAGAAAAATTTTCTCCTCTTTAGACAGTCATTCAGCCAACAACCCAATGATGATCACTACATAACATTATGATGGGACTCTCCACCTATTGCTCCAATCATATCTCACTCCCATCCAGCATTTTCTTGAAGAAAGATGGGTCATCTACCAACAAGTACTTTAACCATTCTTGCAACCATGTGCTTTCATTTAATGTTATGGGCATGCTAATATGGATCATGGGCAAGCTAAAAGATTGACTAATATAGATTGTATTCTTGTTTCCACACTTCACTTGGGAGGTTAGTCTTTGACTCTAGTCCAATGAGACCTCCTCTAAGGCCTAAAGGTTTAGGAGGTGCACTACTGGGGAAGCACTGACTGACGTAGGGTTGTTTTTCCGCGGTGTTGTCACCCAAACTGTACAAGCAATACGTGACAACGCTCAAAAATTCAAAAACTTTCAAAAATTCATTTTTCCTCAAATGTGAGGAATTAGGAGATATGCCACCTACCATTAGAAAGGTCTCAGAATGAACTATCTGAGGGTGCAACTTTCTTTTGCATTTGAACTGAGTTTGACCACCTTTTTCATGAATTTCCTAAAGGCCTTCTTCTAGCTTTTATCTTTGATTTTGAGGGTTTAAACACTTTTGTTGGATACTTCCTTCATCTATTGGTTTTGACATCATTCCTAAGACCTTGGTGGGGTCAAACACTTCTGCTTCCTTGGAGGGATAACTTCTGCTTGGTTTTGACATCAATGACAACTTCCTTCAAACTTTTATGACCAAACTTGTTTCTTATCAATCCATTAACAAGAAAATACACAAGGCTCCCATACCAAGGATAGTGACCCTTTACAATCCTTGTACAATGCCAAATAATAGGTCTAACCCTTTGACCAAACACCTAGGGTTGAGGCTTAGTCCTCTGGAGTCTGAGCCTTTCCTACCCAAATATCGACACCTACAACACTCTAACACAGTTGTAGCAAACTAGGGCTTTTACCAGCCCTCCTTAAATTACCCAAATAGCAATTTGCTTACCCGACAACCCTTTTACAACCTTCATGTAGCAAACAACTCGCCTTTTCTTTCCACGACCAACTTGTTGTCCCTTACATCCAACCTCTTCAATCTTCCTGTAGCCTCGGCCTACTCACTTAGGCCCTCATCCTCTTATTCCAACCCTCAACTAGTCCTTATCTTCTTGTTGCAACCCTTAGACCTCCTGTTCTAACTGCTGCAGGCCTCCACAATCAACCAGAAGCATGTAGCCTAATTTATCCTTGTTGCAAGTAGGGAAACCAGCCCTAACACAAGTCTCAACCTGTCTTCCTTTGCTACAGGTGCCCTTAACTCTCCTGCGTTCAACCTGGGCAATTCTACACCATGTTTCTCAGGTTTGTGGCTAGCTTCCTCCTAGCTACCGCCTCTTCTCCAGCCTACGGCCTCCTTTCCTTAGGCCTTCAACAGTTGCATCCTACACAAAGACACATAACATAACCTAATCTCTCTCATGTGACTCCTTTTGCTACCTGCAGCTAAGTCACTTATAGCCTCTGCCACCACACAAAAAGAATTATCCTTCACCTTCTTGTATTTATACTTTTCCAAGGGGTGTGTCTTTTGGCCTTGTTGGCCAACCTGAGCCGACTTGACACCTTATGTGGACTTATAATGAAGTTTAAAATATTTATTGTGCCTTTTAATTATTCTCACACACCCAACACAAAAGCCATGTAAGAAGTTCCTCCCGATGCTACCAAATTTCAATAGAGGGAGAGTTTCTCAAACTATATATGGAAGGCTAGAGAACATCTAGCATGGATACATTCATATTTGTGGGGTCCGATGGAGAGAATGTATTTTAGGAAGGCAAGTTATTTTCTTATTGTCATTGAATGGTTATTCCACGAAGACTTGGGTGTATTTTTTGTAGGAGAAGTCTGAGTTGTTTTCTTGTTTTCCTAAATTTAAGGGCATGGTTGAAAAGCAAAATTGTTTGAAAATTCTTACCCTAAGAATAGATAATGGCGGAAATACAAATCAAACAAATTATTGAATTATTGCAAAAGAAATGGAATAAAGCAAGAATTTACCAATTCATACTCCCCCCAACAAAATTGAGTTGTTGGAAGAAAGAACAAGACCATAGTTGAAATTGCTCGAAGCATGTTAAAAACTAAGTCTCTTGGAAATGCATTTTGCGCTGAAGCAGGGCACACAATAGTTTACACTCTCAACAGATGTCATATAAGAGCAGTATTGAATGGAATTTGACTCTAGAAGAAGCTTGGTTAGGATGCAAACCAAGTGTTGCACATATAAGAGTTTTTGGTTGCACATCATATGCACATGTGCCTAAGGAAAAGAGGAGAAAATTGGATGATAAAAGTTTGAAGTGTATTTTTATTGGGTATAGTACTAAAACAAAAAGCTACAAATTGTTTGATCATGAAGCAAAACAAATCATAATAAGCAGAGATGCTTTCTTTAATAAGCAGGGATTTTATCAACCAAAATATGTACAAATAGAATCAAGTAAAAAGGAGTAGAAATTGGTAATGGATCTTTTTTTAAGACAAAGGATTATAAGAAACCTAAGCAGCTAACTAAAGGTCAATTTGAAAGAGATATGTTGTATAGAAAAATTGAAAAGAGAATTACTAGATCACAAAGTTCCATTGTGAATTTTGCACTTATGCCTAAAGTAGTGAAGACGCATAACCTAGATAATTATGCAGAAGCATAAAGGAAGAAAGAATGGAATGAAGCCATGGAAGCAAAGTTAATGCTTTGGTGAAAAATGATGGGACTTGTTCAAATTACCCAAAGGAAATGATGTCATTGGTACTAAATGGGTGTTTAGCAGCTAACCAGAGGTTATTTTGAAATAGATATGTTGTATAGAAAATTTGAAAAGAGAATTACTAGATCACAGAGTTCTAAAGTGAATTTTGCACTTATGGCTAAAGTAATGAAGGCGTGTGACCGAGATAATTATGCAGAAGCATAAAAGAAGAAAGAATGGAATGAAGCCATGGATGCAGAGTTTAATACTTTCATGAAAAATGATGGGATTTGTTTAAATTACCCAAAGGAAAGGATGTCATTGGTACTAAATGGGTGTATAAAACTAAGTATAAATTAGATGGTTCAATTAATAAACATAAAGCCTGTTTGTTTGCAAAAAGTTATGCTCAAAACGAAGGAATTGATTATATAGAGACATTTGCTCTAGTAGTCAAGATGGTTCTGTTGGAGAATGTAGTAGGGCAGCTATAATTCAATTCTCCTTAACCTTGATAAAAGCTTGTGAACTTATTTTATTTTCTTCTTGTTCTTAATTAGATTCTTTTCATCAACAATTATCAAGAGCATAATCAATAGAAACAATGGACACAGATTATAAGCTCCAAGCTAGGGCAAAACCCCTCCAATGGGAAAACCCAGAAAGAATCTCTTATTTTCTTATAGAATCAGTTCAAATGAGAAATCCAAGACCCTAGAACCAAAGTCAAAACCTCCTCCAAGCATCAAGTCAACCATTCAAGAATTTCTTCCAAACAAGTGGAAGATTGACCAAATCAACAAAGGTCAAACCTCTTCAAATCAACTCCACTTCAAAGTTTCGGCCTCATACTCCAGATCTGCAACTTCGATGCCTTGGAACAGCATAAATCCTTCTTTTTGGTAGGTGTCAACATTTCAAGAACTCTTCCTTCAATCAAGTTAATGTCTCCAAAGTCAACGAGAGTCAAACTAGGTCAAATCAAAGTTTCCACACTCTTGCAACTTGGATCTGAAATTATCGACCTCTTGCAACTCGAACCTACAATTCTTGGCTTGCAAAAACACTAACCTTCGCACCTGTGGACAGAAATAGATAGAGATTAGGTCTCCTTTCTTTGCTTAGTCTTCTTCCTTGTTTTCTAGCCTTCTTCGCTCTTCTTTTCTTCTTCTTCTTGCTTGATAACGAACTCTTCATGTTACAGATCGAAATGGTGCCAAATGAGGTCGAAACTGCTTCTAGATATACCCATCTGTGGGGGTCGAATAGCCTCTTCTAGGCCGACTTGTTATTGGCAGGGCCAACTTGTGCTTGGTGGCTTATTTGACTTTCTAGACTCAAAATCAATATATTTGACATGTTACAGCTTACCTAATAGGGTCATATACAAAGAACAAGGACTCTCTTAACTCAAGAAAAATATTCTTTTGACTTGACAAACCCTATAAGCATGAAGAACATGGTTGACCTAGATGACCAATAAAATGAAGCATGAAACCCATGCTTTAAAATAATATTTTTCTTTCCTCTTTTTCTTGTAACATAAGATATACATAATGACATGCGTACAATGTCAATTATGAAGACCGAAACTAGTTACATTGTCCAACAGGTTCTTGCATTAGTTTCACAATATAAATGGATAATTTGTTAAGCAGATGTTAAATCAGCATTCTGTTGACGTTGTTGGACTCGCCAACATCAGGGGATCTGCCCAGTACGAAGTTCCAACTAGACCTCACACCGTTTGGAGTAGGAATCCCAGCAGTAGGTGGTAATGTAATTCCTTGACCGCAGTAGCATGCAGAGGAAAGTATGATAACTTTGGGTGAGAGCAAGTGTGTGACCCTGCGGGTAGTCAAGTGCGATGCATGAAGGTTCTAACACACGAAGGGGAAAAAGAAGTGTGCCCCTTAGAAGCCAGTAATAGTACGCAGCTTGAAAGGAACACACGAGCGGAATGGCATCACAAGCTAAAATGCAAAATAGTCCACAAATTAAAGTGATGAGTTAATCCAACAACACGCATTCAACAAGCTTCATACAAATGCATACAAAGTAGTTCATAAGCATATACGTAAGTTAAATAACATACATTGCTAACGCAACCAGAATAGTCCAACTACAATAACAACATATGCATGAAAGCGTGTTGGCTCTGATATTATTATTATAAGTGAAAGTTCCATCCATACATACACCATTGACAACCACTAGCCCCAATAGTGGAACATTACAGTCAAGAACACCTGCTCCTCCAAAGAAGTATAGTCCCTCTATGCTATGGAGAAGCCAAGGCTCTTCACAATACTCCCAAGCCTTCTCTAAGCCTAAGCCTAGCCAAAAGCTTGGCTCCCAAAAGCCCGTTCTATGAGTTATGAGGTTCTATTTATAACGAAGGGTGGGGTAGCCCTTGACTTTCCCCTTTCTGACTCTTTGACTTCCCTCATGACTCTTCAACTTCTTTACAACTCATTACATAACATGATGACTTTTCAGATTCCACTAATGACACTTGGAATTTCACTTACAACATATTTACAAATAATATTACATTTTCCACATGTGCCCGTGTAAGACAAAATAGGCTAGAGATAGCTTGACAAGACACAACACTAGGACTATGGAGTTGGGCAAAGTCCAGCTCAGCAACATCCACTTGGTGCTTCTTGGTCACATGTTGATGCCAAGCTTGGTAATGTGTGATGGTGTCCCTAAACTGTTTTATGGTGTCTTTTTGGAAGCGGACTCTTGCCTCCATGGCATCCGGGTATATGCTCTTGGAACCTGTATCCAACTCGTTTTGAAGCATGAGCAGCATGGTGTTGACCTTGACAGGACTATCGATGTACTTTTGCATGTTGTGTGCATTCAGCTCCAAGTCTTCTCTGGTGGCCTCTCGTCTTAGCTACTCCACGTAC
>APFE031157936.1:99233-124525 GCA_000404065.3 Pinus taeda | reverse complement strand
TTGTTCTTTGCTTGTGCAGGTGTCCGTTTACGTGGAGCGTAAGGATTGTGACCAGCCAAAGCTAAAGGACGGGAGCGATGTTCCTTCTACAACAAATAGTGTTGGATTCCAGGTAGATCATTATGATCGATCTTTTGATTTATGCAATTAGGAACCTGCGTGTAGCGTGTGTGATTGTTGCTAGACCCGGGTTGGGCTAGTGGGATCGCCTCTGTCCGCAGAGGGGATTTACCAGTTCAACAATAATAATAATATAAAACAATACCACAGGCCAAAACCATAACAACACAATACCGTCGGCTAAATACCAAGAGTTAAACATAAGAAACCCCACATGTGCGCGCTTTACTGCCTTGAAGTGTGTGCACTGGGGGTACGCACCTCATGAATGGGTAAAATACCAAGGGTTAAATATAAGGAACCCCACGTGTGTGCGCTTTACTGCCTTGAAGTGTGTGCACTGGGGGTGCGCACCTCATGAATGGGTAACCTGCGTGTCTAACGCTGGTGCCTGCCGGGTACCTGTGGGTACGCATCTTCTGAACTGTTCTCCTGCGTACTTCTTAATTCTCATCATATTGAGAGCCATGCCATGGGTGTTGCCATCAAGTACAACATCTGTAACATATAACCATACCAAAAACATAATGCCAACAATGATGTAAGGATCATTTTGAAACCTTTTCGGGGCCTTGCACCGCTCTAAGTGCCCCAGGGATCGACAGTTGCTTTCCATCGGCCACATCATGTTTTGCTTTTACTTGGGCCATGGAAAGATTGGATTTTCTACCCCTTTTCTTCCTAGCTTGACTCTGGGGGAGGGATTGATCTATGCTGCCCACCGAATCTAGGGGATTAGATTTGTTGTCCAAAGATCTAAGGTTACAGGGGCAGGTGGGGAGAGGGACTAGAGGAGGAGGCTCATAAGAACACCCTTCACAATTCAGATCTAGGGAGGGAATAGCAGCCAAGATGATTTCAATACAAGATTCTACATTATTCCCGTCTATGTTTACATTTGAGTCAATCATATCAGGCATACAATTTATAGAATTAGGAACCAGACAGTTAACATTGGAATCAGAAATGTGATTAGGAGGGATTAAAGGGTCTAGACTCATACCCTTGGAGTCCTCGCTGAAATTGGGGTTTTGAACAGTTGTATCTTCTTTGATGGGCTCCGAGACAGGATTTGCATTCTCGAGCTCGATTTCTTCTACTTCCATTCTAGATGGAGGATCCAGGGATGCTTCCTTCGGTGACTGTCGCTCCTGCTGAGGGTCTGGTTCCATTTCTCTTTCCATCTGATAGACATTTTTCTTGTTTCTCAGAGGAGCAAGGTTTGGATGGGGTTCCGTCTCCATATGTGCCTTCGTCCTCTGAAATCTTCTCCGCCTTCTGCCCAATGGACATTCCTTGGCTAGGTGGCCGTAGACATGACAATTGTGACACCGGAAGGGAAGATGTTCATAATCCAGGATCTGTTCGTAGACAAAATCTTTATACTGGTGGTTTATTTTCTTAGCTAGCCCTCCGCTCGGATTTAAACTGACTAGGATCCTTGCCATTGCCTTGTTATGGGTTTGCAGGAAGGTCATGTCTGCTTCCAGAAAGGTACCTAGTCTGTTCCCGATTGCTTTGAAGACCGACTCGACCCAAAGGAATGATGGAAGCCCCGGAACCCTTACCCATACTGGAAAACATCAGTCTTCTCATGAATTGCATCGAACAACGGACTCCACTTCTTGAAGAGAACCGTAATGTTCCCGAAAGCCCAGTTTCTATTGACAACCCAGTCTGCTGCTTCTTTGTGCTCGAAACACACCATAAACCAGCCTTTGGCAAGGATCGATACTGAAAACCCTCTGATGAGGTCCGATTGCTAGTTTCGTTCCCCGCAGGAGTGGATGAAAGTGGAGGAGAATTTTTTCCCCCTTGCCCTGCCTACCAATGTACATTCTGCCATCTCCAGGGCCTCGTCTATCTGTACGTCCATTCCCAACACCAAATTCCCTTCTATGTCCTGTGCATTAATCGGCCTCTGCTTTTTCCTTTTCTCTCCCTTCTTTCAGGCTCCTGAATCCTCTGCTCTTAGATCCTCATTGATCTATGTTATACCTTGCTGGTCCAGATCGGATAACAGAGGAGGGCGTCTTGTCTCTGGTGAGGCCGAAACCGAGTTCCCTTCATAATGGATGAAAGACGCAGAAAAAGGTAGATTTGTTACCTGCGCCCCCAGATCTACGCCGATGTTGAGTTCTCGTGGGTCCTAAGTACCCTCGAAACTCTGCTCCTTCCACTCGCCTTCCTGATTAGGGTTTCCTTGGTCTTTGCCAATAGAGGTTCTGGTAACTGCTGCGGGTCTTCCCAAAACCTTCCCAGTCCTTTGACCTATGCTTGATCCCAGGATCACTATATCTTCTAACCCTCCAGAGAGAACCGGGCTGATGGAGGAGGGTTTGTCTTTACTACCTCGAAAGCCTGCATGAGTCTCAGCGTCGCTCTGCCTACTGGATAGCTGCTGATCCTTAGCGAACTGGTGACGAGGAGCGCTTCCTTCCAATTTCTTTGACAACTGAAAGAGCTGCAGGCTGGTCTTTAGCGCTTCCGGCGAAAAGGGAGTTGGTCCTAGGGTTTCAGATGGTCCAAAATAACGCTCTATGTTTTGTGCAGTAGGATCTTTCCCCCAAACGGAAAGAATGTCCTCCAGAGCAGGGTCTAAGTCGATAGATTCATTAGAGTTAACCATGGTTACGGCGGAGGTCACAGGTTGTTGAAGATCGGTGAGAAAACGCTGTCAGCCCAGTAGATCAAACACCTTCTTACTTTGGTAAATCCTTTTACTGTGTTTTACCCTGGTGACTTCCAACTGTCGCCCTTTTGCTGTTCTCCGACCTCCACCTGCCCTGCCGCCTGACGCTGTCCACTGGATCCAGAAGAGCCACCATCGTCTCCCGATCCCGTTCGCAGGTGGTCCTCCGTTGCCTACCACTCCCGTTCACTGATGGGCCTTAGGCCGTGGCCCAGTCGGCCCTCTGACCAGCCTAAGGCCCTACTAAACCCTCGAGCTCATCACCTGGGCTCTTCGATCCAGCTGCCATCCTCAAAACACTTATCGTCTTATTTTTGTTATAAGAATGATATATATATATATTATAATTTATATATATAATATATATATAATATATATATATAATATACAATATATATATAGTATAACTTAAAAAAAAGGTTTTAGATTTTTTTTTGTGGTTCAGATTTTGTTTTTTCTTAAATTTTTTTTTTTTTATATATATTTTGTTATGTAATTTTATTTTTATTTTATGTTTTTATACTAACATGTTTTATTTTGATTTATTTTTGTCTCTTTAAATGTTTTTTTAAGTTTTGTTTTGTTTTGTTTTTTGTTTTTTGTTTTGTTTTGTTTTTTTGTTTTTTGTTTTTTGTTTTGTTTTTTGTTTGTTTGTTTTTTTTTTTTTAAGATGAAAATCACCAACATTTAAAAAAAATTTATCCACACTTAATTCATTAGAAAATTTAAAGTGTAAAAACTAAGCCCTTTAAACAAAAAGGGTTGATGCTCGTCACACTTGATATATGAAAAAATTTAAAGTTAAGCCCTCTAAAAAAATGTGTTGATGCTGCATCAACACTTTTCAAAATCAGCATGAAAATAATTACCATTTAAAAAAATTGTTCATACTTGATACATAAAAAAAATTTAAAGTGGAAAAAATATGTTCCAAAAAAAAGGTGTATTTTGAATCACCATTTTTCAAAATCGAGTGATTTTTTTGCTCCCTCAAAAAAATGCATACTAAGTCATTTTCTTGTTTGATCGGTAACTATGTTAATAGATAATATGGCCTCCCCAAAATATTTCTTCGACTAATCAATGCAGTCCAAATTAATGTCAAGGAGAGGGGTTATCCTTGTGTACCTATAATTTGTGAGATCCCTATACCACTAGTGTAACCCCTTATTGTTATTAGTACAACGCCTTTATTATGTTGTTGTGCCCATGTAGTCTCCATATTGTTATTATTGTGCCCTTACATTATATTATTGCTAGGTCGACTCTGATTATATTATGACCCGTTACACTCCTATATATAGAAAGGAGGTCTTGTCATTTGTATCATCCACGAATTGTTCATTTGTATAATGTAAAGGAGGTTTCCCCCTCGAACAGTCTTATTTCTAAGGCATTGATCTATCTTTTCTATCTTTTTGTGAGCTGGTTTCATAACATTTGGTATTAGAGCTTTGGATTATAGGGTTTCGCTGCTCCAAACAGGTCATCGTGGACTTTTCGCTATAACTTTTTCGCTACGAAGTTTCAAAAGCTAAAAAAAAAAACCATTTGAGAAGAAATCAGTCGAAACCTCGAGTCCAAATTTCAGATATTGTGTCGCTATATTTTCAGAGATATGATCTGAGGAAGTTAGGGTTTTGCAAGATCCATAATTTCATCTCAAACAGGTCATCGTGGAATTTTCGCTATAATATTTTTTCTACGAAGGTTCAGACTCTAGAATTAAAATCCATTTGAATCGAAATCTTAGTGAAGCTCAGGTCCAAATCTCAGATCTTGTCTCGCTATACTTTTGGAGATATAATTTGAGGAATTTAGGGTTTTTGCAGACTCCCGAATTACATTCTATACAGGTAATCTGAGCACCAGATTGAAATTTCGTAAGAAGTTGCAGAAAGAGGACAGATTGTAGTTTGCTGTGTATATTTTTCAGATTCTAAGGTTGAAACATTAACAAGTGCCACTTCGTACAAGTGCGCTCTAATGAACCAGTCTATAATCAGGTCATCATGGGAGATTTGACATAACTCTTCCTTGAAGAATCCTATCTTGATCAGACTTATGGGGTTAGAAAGAGAATGCAGAGGGCTACTGCAGGACGCAATTTCAGAACTTGGAGATCTAAAATTACAGAGTTACAATCTTTTCAAGACCGAGCTCCTAAAATCAGGAAAAGGCCATATGAGGAAATTTGATGGTAAGGATCCAGTAAATTGGATACTACAGATGGAGAAATATTTTGACCTACATGAGGTGAAACTATTACAAAAGGTACGTATTACATCTTCATATTTAGAACTGGATCAATTTTTATGGTATAAAGGGCTTTGTTCTCATAAACCACTTGTTACGTGGTCAATTTTCACAAAGGAATTCATAGCACATTATGAGGATATAGGAGAAACACCTTCTTTAGCCAATTAATAAATCTAAAAAAAAAGTGGTCAATGGCAGAGCACATTGAGGACTTTCAAAAATTGAATATAAGGGAAAATGATATTCTAGAGAAAGAGAGGATTGATGTCTCCATAAGGACTTTAAAGGATAACATTCAACATGAGGTTCGTCTTTGGGGACTTGATGCATTGGAGAAGGCATTCAGGTTGGAAAGAAAAGTGGAAAGCAAACTTATGGCAACAAGGATGTCTACCCCTCACAACTATAAAGATGGAAGCATTGTTTCTCCTAACCTTCCACAACCTACAAGGTTGACACCACAACAACTGGAAGAAAAAAGAGAAAAAGAGCTTTGTTACAATTGTGATAACAAATATATTAAAGGTCATAAGTGTGCTGAGAAGAAATTATTTTACATTGATTGTGAAGAGGAGGAAGAAAAGGATCAAGAAACATCAAAAGAAGAGAATATACATAGGGAACCAACCCCAAAGAAAGAAGAAATGATTTTGACCATATCTTGTAAAGCATTGGCAAGAATTATCACTCCTCAAACTCTTAAGATAGAAGGACATATCAAGAAGAAAAAGGTTCAAGAAGCGAAAGATCACATCGAGCATCAAGAAATTAATCTGACAATATCTTGTAATGCATTGGCCAGAATTACCACTCCTCAAACTATTAAGATAGAAGGACATATCAAGAAGAAAAAGGTAATAATGTTGATTGATTCGGGCAATACCCATAATTTTATTTATTGTAAGATAGCCAAGGAATTGAATTTCTTCCTACATCCAGCACTAGAGTGTCAATTGATGGTTGCAAGTGGAGGAACCATAAATTGCTCTGGAAAGTGCCATAATATCAAGCTATCCATGGGAGGATATGTATTGAATAGCCCAATGCTTTCCATTCCAATGGGAGGTGCTGATGTTGTACTAGGAGTTCAATGGCTACAATCCTTGGGTACAATAGCCTTAATTTCCAAGAACTTTTCATGAAATTTTATGCGGAAGGAAAGGATTTTGAATTAACGGGTATTGCAGGGAAACCGGGAAATATAATCAACTCTAATGGTATGACAAAGCTTGTAAAAAGGGAACAATGAGGTGTAATTGCATAATTATGTTTGCTAGATGTTTCCACATGGAAATCATCTATTTCTTCAGATATCCAAAATATCTTGGAAAATCATTCCAAGGTATTTGAGACTCCCAAAGGCCTCCCACCTATTTGTGATCATGATCATGCTATTCATTTGATTCCAGGAAGTGTTCCTCCAAACATCAGGTCGTACAGATATCCCTATGCCCAAAAGAGAGAAATTGAACGTATGGTTGCAGAAATACTAGAGGCTAGTATAATTCAACCTAGTCAAAGTTCTTTCTCCGCTCCAGTAGTATTGGTGCACAAGAAGGATGGATCATGGAACATGTGTCCAAATTATAGGGAGCTCAACAAGTTCACTATTATAGATAAGTTTCCCATTCCTGTCATTGACGAATTATTGGATGAATTGCATGGATCAATTTAATTAACCAAGTTGGATCTTCATTCAGGATATCATCAAATCAGAATGAAGACTAAAGACATTCCAAAAACAACATTTAGAACTCACGAGGGTAATTATGAATTTTTTGTCATGCCTTTTGGCCTTACTAATGCACCTTCTACATTTCAAGGTTTGATGAATTCCATTTTCAAACCCTCCCTTAGAAAACTTGTGTTAGCATTTTTTGATGATATAGTAATCTACAACAAGTCTTGGAAGGATCATGTTCAACATGTTGACAGGGTGCTCAAACTATTGGAGGAGAAACAATTATATGCAAAAAGCTCCAAATGTTTCTTTGGAGTACAAGAGGTGGAATATCTAGGTCATATTGTATCTCATGAAGGTGTTAAGGTAGACACTAGAAAAATTAAATTCATTAAGGATGGAAAATCCCCACATCCATAAAGCATCTGCGAGGATTTCTAAGGTTGATAGGGTATTATTGCAAGTTTGTTAAGAATTATAGGAGAATAGCATCACCTCTAACAACATTATTGAAGAAATATGCATTTTCATGGACTCCAGAAGCAACAAAGGCCTTCGAACATCTTAAAGAGACAATGTTCCAAGCACCAGTCTTAGCTACACCGGACTTCACAAAAACCTTTATTGTGGAATGTGATGCTTCAGGAAATGGAATTGGTGCTTTTTAAAGGCAAGATGAAATACCCATTACTTTCAAAAGTCATCCAATCAAATGAAAGTATTTACATAAAGCTATTTATGAGAAGGAAATGTTGGCAATACTACATGCACTTAAGAAATGGCGACCCTACCTAATGGGAAGATATTTCAAGGTAAAAATGGATCATGATAGTCTTAAATACTTTTTAGAACAAAGATTATCCTCTGAAGAGCAACAAAAATGGGTCACAAAGATGCTGGGCTATGAATTTGAAATCAGCTACAAAAAGGAAAGCAAAATGTTGTGGTAGATGCACTCTCAAGAAAGGATGAGGATGTGGAAGCATTGTTGTGCGCCATTTCTATTATCCAACCAGATTGGATAAACGAAGCAAGGGATGAATGGAAGAATGATGAAGAAGTGTGGGCACTGATTCAAAAGTTGCAGAAGATCCCAATTCAAACAATATTGCCAGAACTTGACGAGGAAGGAAAAATCATATTGGAACCTGGAGCAGTCACAGAAACAAGAACCCGACAGCTATGAAATCGATCAATTTTAGAGTATCTCATCAAGTGGAAGTGCTTACCCACTGAAGATTCCATATGGGAGGACAAGAATTTTATACAGAAGCATCAAGAGCTACTCAAGCATTGAGGACAACACTTTTTGAAGGAGAAGGGCATGTTAGGTCCCTATACTACTAGTGTAACCCCTTATTGTTATTAGTACAACCCCCTTAATATATTGTTGTGCCTATGTAGTCCTCATATTGTTATTATTGTGCCCTTACATTATTATTGTTAGGTCAGCTCTGATTATATTATGACCCCTTACACTCCTATATATAGAAAGGAGGTCTTGTCATTTGTATCATCCAAGAATTGTTCATTTGTATAATGTAAAGGAGGTTGCCCCCTCGAAGAGGCTTATTTCTAAGGCATTGATCTATCTTTTCTATCGTTTCGTGAGCTGGTTTCATAACATAATGGCAATAATAATAAGCTTAAGAGTCTCTTAATTATGCAATTTTAATGTATAAATATCTCATACATCCTTATTATAGTTATGGTGAGAAGCTTACTAATGCCAACATCTTGCAATGTTTAAAATAGAAAGTCCCTTGAAACATAGTGGAAAGCATTAAAAACATATACAAGATAATAAAAGACTTTGTTAACTACAACCTAGCTTCTTCAATAATAGCTAAAGCTATAAATATGTGTTAATCCTCAAGTAGTGTCCTCCACTAAAACACACAGGCGGAAAATCCGACGGAATGGAAAAAATTTGAAAAACTGTGAGAAGTTAAACGTATATTTTTTTTTTTAATCCCAACTGTCATCGGATATTCAATGGGATTTCCTTTATCATAGGATATCTAGCAAAAGTTATTAGCCATTGGATATCTGATGGTTAAGGAACTCTCGTCGAATATCTAATGATTGTCAATATTTTAAATCAAAATGTATTAATATAATAACTATATGAGTAATTTGGTATTAGAGAATGATTCAAAAAACCAAAAAACATTATAAAGCCTGCATCAAACATAAACCCATCATGTGACATTGAATTAACCAATTAGGGGCATTCAAGCGGGGCACAAGGGCATTCAATAGTAGAGGGAATTCGACAACACAAGGGCAGGTGGTTGTGGCATGTGTGGGTAGGTGGTGGCACAAAGGCACCAGGAAATATGGTGGTAAGGACTTATCTTTTTTTCAATGAAGGCTCCCTCTTGCTATTGTATAGATCTAGACATCATTCAAGGATTTATTCCACTCATTAACCGTATATGCTAGCTTGGTCTTGTATAAATATTTAACCTCTATGATGCCCTAGCTTCTTCTCTCAACATGAGAAATTTATTGGAAAAAACACAACTATTAATTCTTCTAACCTTTCCTAGTTTCACACAACATGACATATATCGATCCCTTAACCTTCCATTTCGATCTATTTTTGGTCTGAGGTACAATAAAATGCAACAAGTTGTTGGCTTGGATTTGAAGAGTTTAAGTTGTGGGCTTTGATTTGATGTTAAACTCTTTAAGAAGATGGAGGTAAGGGGAAAGAGGTTCCGTTCATCGGTCAAAATTTTCATTCTCCTCCCACAAAGTCTCGTCATCCATAAAAATCGCAAATTCATCCTCCCAGAATTTTCATCCAGTGAACTAGTAGTCAATCTAGTAGTGCAATTCAACCCTTCTCTCAGGGAATGTTTGGGTTGATGGTGATTGTATGACCAAAAGGCTTTCCTAGAAGCTCAAATATGGTGGAGGCACTCTTTGTTGGAGTTATCCGTGGGTTGGTTTCCTTCCCATGTTAGTACCTTTTGCTCATTGTTTCTTTCTTCTCTCAAGTTGAAACTTTGGACCTTAAGAGGTCCAGTTCAAATCCTTGTAAGCTCTATTCGAGAAAATTGGAATTTGTAGTGGACGATAACTACTCTGGTTAGAATTTAACACAAAAGTGGTTAAGAATGATAAATTTGTATGTTCAGAAGGTCGATTCTAGTCCAACAAGATCCCAACTGGTTGAACATCTTTGTAAAAGGTAAAAAGATGTTGCATTTGTGAGATCTAACACATTTATTTACTATGATTTGTTGTTTACAAAAAAAAACCATTCCTAGTTTCACTAACCTTGGTTGGCATTATAAAGAGTCTCTCATACCCCTCACCCCTTTCAACACCTTTGCCTTTCTACATCCATAGGATAGGAACTATTCACGACTTATATCCACTCCATCATCGTACTAGATCTCACCTTTGGACAATTATAGGTACCTTCACTTGAAGAAATAGAGGTAATAAGGTTTCTTTAAACCGAACATAGTCAAAATTCTTGTTATCTAGCATAAGTGAGATCTCTCTAAATGGGGAAGCAATAATTGATGAGTTATGTTGGTGGGCCTATAGCCATTACTCGCACCACTATCCTAATCTCTCTTAGTTCATAGATGATATTTTTTTCTTATCGCGCAGACCAAACTACATCATCTATCACACCTACATTAAGACCTAAACCTTCCCTCTCCCTATAACGCTTAATCAAGGATGGTGGCAAGGAAAAAAGGAAAAATACCATGTCATCATTAGTCAAATGTTACTTTGTTTGCACTGAATCATTTGTAGAAGTAGATGAAAAAAGTAAATACATTTTGTTTAACAAAATTATCCATGAGGCACGATGCATGTCCATGCATGTACATACTATTTCCATTTTGAAGAATTACATAGCTCAATTTACATTTATTCTTTCAAAAACCATTCCCTTTGGAGGTGATATCTCAAATGTAAATTTTATCCATGTGCTGGATATACCATGTTTGGATGAGAATAAAAAGGAGGTTTATGACTTGAATGGAGAGCTTCTAATACATACTAATGTCACTAGATTTATATCTGAAGATTTAGCTTCACAATGCCCAAAAAATGTATTCGAATGAAATCATTTAAGCAATCAAATTTTAGAGGCATGCCCCTTCCTCATTCAATGTTGTATTTTCTATAATGGTTATGTAGTCAAAGGAACATTTCTTGTTAACAAAAGATTTTCATGTAAAACGATCCACTTTCGATAGTCGAAGATCAAAGTTGAAAGAGATGATTTTTTTTCTTTGTTACCCAAGAATCAACTCCTTGGAAATTTGTGGAACCAACTATAAGCCAAGCAGAACATCCCTTTCAATACATTTGATCACATTGCTTACTTATGAAAGGGTTCCAAAATATTTCTTCATTGAGCTTGTAATCAATGTGATAGAAAAAATTTAGTATGAACTTAAAGATGAAACAAAATCTTGGAAATTTGTAAAGAAATATAGAGATTTAGATGATGACCTCATATATCTTAGAAATTTATCATGTGGAATTCCTTTTCATGAATGAATGCTTATTATATTTACTGGAACCACCCTAGGGTACCATGAATGAAATGTGAAGCAACAACCTCAAAATAGGTATCTGGCATAAACACATTCTCCTAGGGGCGATACAAGGGAGAAGTTATGGCTAGCTATAGAAATAGAGTCAACTAGAGTTTACCTAGAACCAAGCCATTAGTTAGTCCTTTGATGTTGATAGGAAAGGGAAGGAAAATCATATAATCCCACCGTCTACGAAAGATTCCCATGATAATTGTACAATACCCTAATAATTAAATATAAGGTTAGTCTGTGTGTTGCATTTCACATGGTATTCAAACATTTATGATCATTCGATGTACAAGGCTTGTATCCATTTCACTTGAATGAATCAACTTATATATGTGAAGTCATTTTAGGCTCTGTTTGATCCCTGTTGACTCAATCATAAAACACAAGCTCCTAGGGACCTCAGCCCAGAGCTTTATTGAAGTTATAAATTGGCATAGTGTTTATATGTGATTAGTCATAGTTCACATTTATAGTATAGTTCACACTTATATGTGGCTCGTGCTCTCGTGTCATGTAGCTCATGAATAGTATGGTTTTTAGGAATCATATAACTCAATGAAATATTCACTATGCATATGACCAACCTTCCTTACAAGATTATATGAATCATATGTTCCGAAGATTACTTTAAACATGAATTCTTAATATTTCACACAATCATCTAGTTATTTGTATCCTACGATGAGCTTGCAACTTAATTGAATGCATTCCTTCATCCTTTTCAAAGTATTTTTTCTATACAATATGGAATATATATTGATCTTGTCATAATGTCTCTTCCAAGAGCCTTGCAAGATGATGACTCATACATGATCACGTTGATCCATATTTGCAAAATGGCTTCCTCTAACATAATGTTAGACAATGTATGGATGAATATTTATGCAAAATGGTCCCCAAGATTTTTGTTCGTAAAAGACTAGATGATTTCAAGCAACTCAACCAAGTAGACTTTTAAACATCCTACTATCATATGCTTATATACATTATGCCATACTAATTCAAGATTACTCATGCTCTTTAGGGCTCTTATATCCTTTCATCCTTTCCAAGAAAACCTGTAACACTTACTGCAATTTCAGACCTAAGGTAACCTTAGACTTCCATATAAGAATCACTTTTATTTCTTTGATACAAGTGCCCAAGATATAACATGAAGTTTCTATTAAATTTAGACATATGTCAGTAGTGGTTTTCTTATTAATATAATTATGAATAGTTGTGGATGAATTGCTTGATTTTATTTTTTAATGTGTCATAATGAACTTTTAAGATATCATAATATTTACGAGCAAGTATTTAACTGGTTAAACTTCCCCTCTTATGTAAAAAATGGAATTTTTTGTTGATCTAAAATGTTTTATCAAATTAAAATTGTTCAATGTTTATAGTTGAGGATGGTGGAATAAAATTACAAATTACACTTATTTGATAAATAGGGTGACAAGGGGAAGGCACTAGCCTCAGAGCATTCCACAAATGCTCCTAAGGAACTACTTGGTGAAGAAGCAACTTTTTTTTCTCACCAATCTAATGCAAAAAATAAATAAGCTTCAAATCAAATTAAATAAGAAACTTAGTTCTTTAATTCTAATTGAGCAGAAGAAAGAAGAGATAAGGGGAGTTCTTTAATTCTAATCGAGAAAAAGAAAGAAGATATAAGAGGCCAAATTAAAACTGCCACAGGCCAAATTCATCACTATAGGGTGAGAAACTCATTTAATTATGCCATTTATTTATTCATGATTTTAATTATCTCATCCTTTATAAAAAAACTCTTTATTTTACATGATTTTTTGAGGGAGAACGATCCTCATGCTGTGACTATGGGGATCGACATTGGTAGTGGCACTGATGCTATGTCTGTGAGTGATGCATTGGTCACTGATATCGGTACACCCATTGAACCGCACATATCAAGATATACACCTCTTGAACAACATATGCCAGTATTTGCACATGATGTGTTGATGCAAAGCATGATCCCGTGGCACAATTTGAAGTGAGATTTCCTGGATCTTCTTATGTTACTAGCATAGGAACACTACTGATTACATTTTTAGTATTTAAGAAACTTCCAGGTATTTAAGAAGTGTTTTAAATATTAAGTACAATCTAATTGAAATCAATGTATAGTTTGTGATTATTTTAAACTAATGATAATATTGTTTTGTAGGAAATGATGTATTCAATAGGCATTTATATGACCTAACCTTAGAAATTTGGGCCCACCATTTACAGAAATTGGAAATCCCATAGTTCTAAGTTGAAGGATGAACTTATGAACATGATGGTTGGCCTATTAGTGAGGTACCTTCAACAAAATTAGAGTTACCTCTAAGGTGGGATTACATTTAAAACATCTGTGAGACTAGTATAGGTTTCATTTGGAAAGGACTAGATCATATGATAACCCTCCATGGATTCCAGAGAGGGAGTGAAAATCCCTCATGGCAGATGAAAACGAGAAGCCTCTTCGAAAAGAAGGGAAGACACCACCTGGACCAGGAAGGTATGAGGCACTTTCAATAGTGTAATTATGATGCTTTATCATCACTGTGACATCTAATTAAATTTTTAAATATTGTCACTATAGGTTCCCAGATACATCCAAAGCCACAATGGCTAGAATAGCTAAACATGGGCAACATCATCTTGGCCCATGTGGTTACTCAAAATTGACCGCAAATGTAAGTATAAAAAAATATTATTTGCATCCAAATTATAAATTATTAATAATTTTAATTTAATATCACAGAAGAAGAAAAAATCATATTCTCATGCAAAATTGCAAGGGTCACAATTTAATGAGGCTACCACAGAGGAAAACTTCATTTTGGTTACAAGCACGACTATCAAGTCATGGTTGAACATAAGACAAGCTCGACGCCTTCACAATCTTATGGCACCCAACCTAACACTCATGTAAATAGAAGCAACGAAGAGAATTTATAAATTATTACTTGTACAATATATGGGTTATTTTTTTTGGCTATAAAGTAATGTGTTTGATTGTAAAAAGCAAGCAAGCAATGTAGATACAACACATGAGCCTAGTGATGGTGGAGTGCCTCTTGAAACTAATGTTTAGCTTGGTACTGCAGGTATTTCATGCGTTATAAATAAATTGTAGTATGGATTACAATTAAAAATTATTTAAATGCAAATGGTGTATTAATTATGACCTTTCTTGCTTCTACTCTAGAGCATGTATAGGATGAGGCTAGAGAAGAGGAGGAACATATGGCCACATCTGAAAGTATTTCATGTCCCTCTAGTACCAAAGCAGGTAAAGAATACTCTACTACTATTGTTATTAATAAAACACTTGTAATAATACTAACTATAAATATGAATTTAACATTTCTTTATTATTGCAGTTGATGCTCCTCCCCCTTGGAGAAGCATAGACGTATGACCAGGTTGGGAGGAAGGCATACATAGTCCATAATAGATGAAGGGAAAGATCAAGACATCCTTGTGAAATACCTAAAAAAGAGAAAGATATCGAATAATAAATGATTTTACTTGTTTATTTAGATCTCAGTTTTTTGAGTACCACATTTTTTACTAACAGGTTCAATGCCTCATGGCATCTGCACATGTAACTTTTTACTATCTTAATAAAAAATTGTGATTTTTTCCATTGGAAAAAATTAGAACAACCTTGTTTGTGTTCTTATCATCAAATAAATGCCAAAATAGAAATATTGCAAGCATTAAAATCATTTATAAATTGATATTATGTGTTATCACTCTGTAGTTTCCCTGGTTGTAGTAGAAAGTTACCAGTATAACCTCAAACTAGTCTTTTAGATTAGGATTTGTCCCTATTAATCCATAGAGGGATCTATCTAAGACTTAATTACTCAATGTCGCCACAATAAAAGTTTATTCATATACACTGGCAAGATCTCCTATAACAAAGATAATAGGTTTGGTTGTAAAACAAGGGAAAGAAACATTGGGCATGGAGTCACAAATGGGTTCCAAACAAGATTTCCAGATCTGGTGGGTAAAACAAACAAAGCTAAGAGGGGAGATAGAAAATGTTTATGTATACCTTCTGATTATCAAGTTGGAAAGTAGAAAGAGGAAACAAACCATTAAAACAAAGCATCAAGATGAATTGTGTATAACTTTAGCAGAAATGGTGATAATATTCAAATCTCATAAATAATAGAGCATCTCAATAAAGACAAATTCTACAAACCTATACAAATCTCATTCAAATATGAATACATAAACATTCATGGAATTAACACAAGAAATGGACATCACTAAGAGATAGATTGAAGAACATCACCAATCGAATCTTTGATTTGAAAGTTTCAAATACTTTTGTCTTGGAAATCTTATTAAACTCAAACATAGATACACAACACATGTCTCTTTTCTCCCAAAAGAAAACCAATCCGTGGTTCCCCTTTCTTCATAATTTTTTTAGAAAAAATACATAATCTTTAGATCCACAATCTCTGGGAAAATTCAATTCACAAAATATTAAAGTCTACTATGCCCACATGATGGTGGGGTACACATCAGGATAACCTTGTTGGATGGTGAGATTAAAGAATAATGATAAAGCTACATTTTGCGTGTGCTAACACCAAAATGAATGAGAAATATAATGGAAGGGACGATCCACGTGATCACGTAGTGAAATGGACTAAAGCATGGGGAAAAAAACCATAGCTAGAGTGGGTACACATATTTTTCCATACTTTGGATGTAATTCCCATGAACTCGTATATGGAAATAGAGCTCTGCCATGGCACTGTGGGATGTGACGTATTGAAGGAAGGGTTCTTATTAACCTTTAGTTTTGAAGATGGATTCACAAGCATCGATGAAGTGCCACAAGAAATTAAGGCGGTTATCTTCAGAATGTCGACGAAACCTACGAAATGGACCCAACCAGACTGGAGAACCCAGCTATGCCACGCATTGGAATTCTATAATGTGACCGTTGAAGAGGAAAATGAAGATCCTAGAAACATTAATATTCCAGAGACAAAAGGGCACTGCGAAGTCGAGGGCCCACAAATAGAAATCTTGGACATCTCCACGCCTTTGAAGACAAAGCAAGTAAACATTGGCACTAAAGAGGAATCGAAGTTCACGAATATTGGAGAGTATTGGGATAGTGCTACCCTGGATAAATTTTTTGAATTACTCTGTGAGTACCAGGATCTCTTCCCTACCAAGTTTTCAGATTTAAAGGGCATAGTTGGCAATTTGGGCATTATTAAGATCATTTTGAAGCCAGATGCGAAGCCTATTAAACAGAGCTCGTATTGCCTTAATCCCAAATACAAGGAAAAGGTTTACCAAGAGCTGGACAAAATGTTGGAGGTAGGCATCATAGAACCTATTGAAGAATTTGACTAGGAGAGCCCAGTGGTGGTTCAGGAGAAGAAAAAAAAGGAGAAATAAGGATTTGTGTAGATCTGCAAAAGCTTAATGATGCATGTGTTCACGACACATTCTCAATGTCATTTATAGATGAATTATTAGATAATGTTGGAGGGTAGGAGGCCTATTCCTTTAGAGACTATTTTCCGGGTATCATCAGATCAAGATCGCGCCATAAGATAGGAGAAAAATGACCTTCCCAAAGGAGTGGGGTTGTTTTCAATACATGGTGATGCCGTTTGGGCTTAAGAATGCATCCACGATATTCTACCCGCGTAGTCATAGCAACGTTCAAGGAGTTCTTTCACAAGTTTCTGGAAGTATACTTCGATGATTGGATGATGTTTGGATTAGTGAAGCACCATGTTGCAAGTCTACGCCTGAAGTTGGATACGTGTCAAAGATACCAAATCGCGCTGAATTTGAAAAAATGCATATTATGTGTTCCTTTTGGAATCTTGCTGGGTCATGTGGTGTGAAAACAAGGATTGGTGGTGGACCCTACAAAGATATCAGTAATTGTGAATCTAGAGGCCCCTAGGAATGTCAAGCATTTGCCCGCAATGCTGGGACATACAGGATACTATAGAAAATTTATCAAAGCTTATGCTCAAATTACTACGCCCATGGAGAAACTGCTAAAGAAGGATGCAACATTCTATTGGGACGAAGAATATCAGCGCAACTTAGATGTGTTGAAAGAAAAAATGGTCAGAGCATCGATCTTAGTATTCCCTGATTGGAAAAATGAGTTTCACGTACATGTGGATGCCTCTTGCATTATGTTGGGTGCAATGCTAACATAGGCTGGGGAAGGAGAAATGGACCATCATATAACCTTCACAAGTAGGAAGTTATCGAAGGCCGAGAAAAATTATTCAACGAATGATCATGAAGGGTTGGCAATGGTGTACATGTTGAGAAAAATCAGGCATTATCTGTTAGGAGGGCATTTCAAGATGTACAAAGATCATTCTGCCTTGAAATACTTCGTCAACAAGCCTGTGTTGGGGGGGAATATCTACAGATGGTTGCTACTATTTTGGGAGTATGACTTTGAAGTCATTGTGAAGCCAGGGAGGTTAAATGCGGGACCTAACCATCTGTCGTAGATCGAACCATGAGAGGAGCCCAATAATGTAGAGGAAGGGCTACCAGATGCACAACTCTTTGTGGTACATGTAGCGGATGATCATTTTGGAGACATTATTCACTTCTTGACTATGGGGATGATGCCGTAAGGATATATAGGCCAGCAAAAGAAGGAATTAGTAGTGAGCACGACCGATTTTTCAACCATTGCAGGACATTTGTATAAAATGGGGGCTGATGAAATATTTTGAAGATATGTGCTAGACTTTGAGCGGGATATAATTCTGGTTGAAGCTCATGCGGGAGCTACGAGAGGCCATTATGCAGGTAAGGCAACTGCGTAGAATATTTTGCACACAGGTTTATGGTGGCCAACTTTGCATAAGGATTCCAAGGCGTATTGTAAGGCATGTGATGCATGTCAAAGAACTAGTAGACCCTCGCAAAGGGATGAGTTACCACTACATCCTCAGGTGTCCTTGTAGGCATTTGAGAAGTGGGCAATTGATTTTGTTGGGCCAATTCATACCCTGGGAAAGAAAATAGGGGCGCACTATATTATCATCGCGATGGAATATCGAACTAGATGGGTGGAAGCACAGTCGGGTAAGGATTGCACAGGGGCTGCGATAACAAAGTTCTTGTTTGAGTATGTCTTAACCAGATTTGGTTGCCCGAAAGTGTTGATGAGTGACTGGGGTACTCACTTTCTAAACGAAACAATCAACGTGTTGACTGAAGAATTCCAGTTCTACCAACAGAAGTGTACACCATATCACCCATAGGCAAATGGAACTATTGAATATTTTAAAAAGGTTTTGGAGAACGCACTGATGAAGATCTGTAACATGCAATGAAATGGTTGGGATGTGAACGTACCTGCAGTACTTTGGGCTTATAGGACTACTTGTAAGAAGTTGACAGGGAAAACACCGTTCAAATTAGTATATGGGGTCGAAGCCATAATGTCGATGGAGTACATTGTACCTAATCTGTGCATACCAGTGCTACGGGATATGGCGGATCATGAGGTCTTGGAGGAACGACTTGCACAACTGATGGAGCTCGATGAAGATCTATTTTTGGCAGGATTCCATTAACAAGTATAGAAGGAACGCAAAAAAGTGTGGCATGATCGCCATATCAAACTTCGTATGTTCAAGGTAAACAATCTTGTCCTGTTATATGATAATAAATTTGCTAAATTCTCGGGTAAATTCTAGATGCATTGGTTAGGGCCATATATTGTCAAATAAAATACAGATGGAGGCATAGTTCAGCTCGCGAAGTTGAATGGGGAACCCTTCACGGGAAGAGTGAATGGGAGCATGTTGAAGTTGTATACAGGGTATCCTACATAATGACTATATGGAAACAGGATAGTCTTAGTGCTGCAGGTAGTTGCAAGGGAGCGCAGGACTATAAACTACACTACCCAGCTTGGAGGACAACGCAACGAGAAGATTGTGCAGAGAGTGACGAAGATGCAACCCATGAAGCTACGGTCAAGAATCTGTGCCATGGAGGAATACACCGCACGACGTAGTAGGAAAATGACCATTGGAGTTACTGTTCATGAATTTATGACCAAAATCGGTTAAGTGGAGCAAGGTGGTGGAAATTAAGGAAAAAATATTTGAAGATACACCACCAAAACAACATTTATTATCAAAAAATGGGGGGGGGGGGGGGGAACGGTTGGATTTGAATTTAAAACCCCCTGTAAATTACGCATGCCTATCCAACATAAACCAATTTGTGCTCTCAAAATTATTGGTGAATTTCGATGTATGTTGTCTATGAACCGATTAGTTTGGGAAGATTTAGTGCGAGCCCTGTGTTTTCTGAATTTCCTGAGATAAGACAAAAGCTTATTCTTGAGCAAATGTCTACACCAAGTCCTACTGCAACTGTTAGTACTGGCGATGTTGCCTCTAAGACACTGCCCCGTAAGTTGTAAGTGGAAGCTCTGGCTACTATGCCTATGACGCCGAGGTTGCATAGGCCGAAGCCTACCCCTACCAAAGAAATCCAACCTGCCAAGCCCAAACAATCCATGAAAGATAAGCAGAAGAAGGTGTCGATGCATCTCCCCAAAAAACATACTGAAACCCAAGCAAAACAAAAGAGAGATAAGCATCCAGAGAGGGTAGTGGAACTGGAGGCAGAATAATTCCATGGAACAGAGGACATTGATGTTGAAGGGGAGGAACCCATGACAAGGCTACCTAAATATATCCCTCTGCAGAAGGGAAAATCAAAGGTCACGAAAGACCTGGATGTCGAGAAATTTACAGTGTACATGCCTCTTCTACCTGAATAGGTCCCCTTTGAAGGCCTTCGGCTCGCAAAGATCCCGTTGTTAAAAATGGAGGATTGGGACCTCACAGACCACACTAAATTTCTGTATTTGGCGATGAACAAATATATGCGGAAGGTCTATTCTGAAGAAATATGTGTTACAATATTGGAAACACAGGAATGGGTCTACGATGTCGAGCAATCAGGGTTGCTCAATCTACTGTTGGTGACACATTATCACTGCACCCCCATTAATACGATATGTGTGCGCCAACTCTTCACACTGGTGCACGATGGGTGCTTATGGCTAGGAGAGCCTATCCCCATCATGGACCTGCTAATTCACAGAATCACACGGCTACCTTACAAAGGCACAAACCCAGCTAAGGGTTTTGGAGGAAAGAATGGGGAGAAATATATTGCAGAGAGGATGAAGAGGGATTACAGCCTCCTCAAGAAATCACGAGGGTATTCTATTCATTCCATAACAAACTTGGTAGTTCAATTCGCTGCCTAGATTTTAGCAAGGAAGGTCATAGAAAATGTTGTGTGGATGAAGTTCCAACACCCGTATTTTCCTTTGCTACATAGTGCGCGAAAAGCGTGTAGTTTAATTGAGCAAGGTACCTCTGTCAGGATTTCGTCATGAATTACTGAGAAGTTGAGGACGAAACCAAGCCATTCCAATATGCTTGGTTGTTGCTGTCAATTTTTCTCATTGCATAGAGATTTCCGGAGGATAGCCAATTTCCTCCGCTCGAGGAAGGATTGTCGGAGGCAACGCAATTCGCTTCCTTATGGTCTACAAAGGAAGTTGTTAGCCTACGCGACATTCAAGGCTGACTTCAACATAATCTATATCCAAGCATGGAAGGATCCAGAGAAAAAATGGCACCAGTTTTCCTATTTGGTGTCAAAAATAGATGTGCAGGAGGTTGTAGCAAAATGGCCTACAAAGTGGCGTGCCTTGTCAGACATAGATGATGGAACAAGCACGGGTGCGGAAAGTTTTGTTGTGCAAAAGCGGAAGGAGGCCACTAAGAAAGCTGCATGTACCCTAGAAAAATAGAAAAAGAAGGAAGCTATAGAAAAGGCTCAAATAGAGAAAGAATGCATTGCTAAGGAGCAGGTAGAACAAGAACAATGCGAGTCAAAGAAAGGTGACAAGTCACCTTCACCAAGGACAGAGGAATAAGAAATTTTAGGACAAGGTGACGGAGGTGATGAGCAGAAGAGAACCCCATTTATTTTGAAATGACGTGGCAAGGAGCAGCAGGGTGGAACGCAAAAAAAATTAGAAATCTGATAAATCACAGGTTGATCCCATGGTGTTAACAGAAGGTGATCTTGATGAGATTGGTGATAAAATCAGGGATATAATGACAAAAGTGTTGCAACAGTTTGAGCAGCAATACATGCAGACATTTGGGAGTGTCTAGAAGGATTTGCATGAGTTGTAGATCCAAACAAGCAAAATACAGGTGGGAAATGGATAAGCAAGCATGGAGCAAGCGAGCCTTACACCCAGGACAAGCCAAGCAATAGAGTTGGTAAGGACCCTAGATCTCAAAACCACACCATTTTCAAACGGGTTCATTCGGGTAGAGTCCATCGAATATTGTATTATACTAAGTACAATAAAGAACATAACAATGAACATAGCGACGCTCTCCAACGAAACCCTCCACGCGCTACATACGGGGGTGGCAGATGAATTGAGAACCAGGGAGCAACATGCTTTCAACCTCATAAGTGAGTACAAAGTCAACAATGAGCAGATGTTCATTGAAAAGATGTATGCTTTGAAGGAAAAAGAGGCACTTCAGATGCGTATTTTAAGTCTGAAGTCAACAAAAGCAGAGGCATGCAAGATAGTACCTGAGCTTCACATCCCGGAGGATGCACAACCATAAGCCAAAATCAGAAAACTAGCCGCTGGTGTGTGTGAGGCTAAAGCAGAAGTTGGATGAGTCACTTTCGAGTTCAACATGAACATTACAAAGCTACAGTTAAAGTTGCAGCCCATGACTCCGCCTGAGGTCCGAGAGAAGTGCGGAATCACAATAAAGGAAGGAATGGTTACCTTGGATGCCACAATCACTAACTATGCGGTGGTGTTTCAGCAGGCTGTAGAAATTCTGACTATAGATCAACCTAATAATGCAATATAGCTAAAGTAAAATACTTGAATCTACTTCTACAATCATTTAATGGAAGCTTAAAAGATTTGAGCAAGATCAAGCGGAACACATATAACAGATAAGAATCAATGCACACGAAACATAGAAGAATTACTCAGGGGAAAGCCTTAGCTAAAAACCCCACTATCTTATTATCATTACAAGTTGGAAATATCTCAGAATTACATACAAAGGCCTTCTCTTCTTCCCATCAATTCTCCTATTGCCTACCGCAGTTTCTCTTGGGTGATCCTCCTGTTACCAAGTGTAACACTGATCACTCACATCGAACTCACACCCTGTAAAACTACACAATCCTCAAGGAATGAATTCCTTATGCATGCATGAGTTTTGTTTATAAGAAAAATCATGCAACTGATAGTACACTGTCCCTGTCTTTAAGCTCGACTGGGTCTTTCTCATAATAGACGCATGAGTTATCGATGAGAGAATCTTCAGTTATTTGGAGTACACTAGTTGGATACATGCATGCATTAACTGACTGAACTCACAATTAGTTCCTCAAACAGTTTGGAACTAATTTAACTAGACTAAACTTAGTTAACTAAGCTAATTAATTACAACTCAATATTATCTCCTTAATTAAGGGATATTCTCCTTAATTTAAGGGATAACTGTTGCATGACTTCAGAAAGACTTCTAACTTGAATTTCTCCAACTAATTAAATCAAGATGAATTAATTAATTATTTTTCAAGCAAATGGTGAGACTAAATTCAAATTTTAATTCTCAATTTTAATTCAAGGACAAATTAAAATTGGAATATTCTTGTTGCCACATTTCAACACAAGCTATGGAACTATTGACCAATCTGTGGGAGGACCCAAACCTACAGAAATTGAACATAGAACAGAGGGAGTTGCAACACCAATATGATGAGGTTGTGGTGACCGTATAAAACTTAGCACTAGCCCAACACCTTGCCAAATTACAGGAGGGAAAGCAACTACTAGCACAGGTAGAGGAAGCGCAAAAGAAAGAGGCCTTGCTAAAGGTCAGGTTGGATCCTTGGTTAGAGGAGGCTTATCAAGTCACGACTTCCCTTCAAGAAAGCTTAAGGGATTGCAATAGACACAGCAAATGATGAGGTTGGGAGTAGAGGGACCAACCACTAAAATATTGGTCGAGGAGGTTCGACAGGGAGTGACACAAAGCGCTACTGAAGTTGAAGTGATCCAGGTGGAGCTGGGAGATCTTCATAGTAAGATCGCGACGCCAAAAGAGTGACTCGAGGGAAATTCACGATCTTTGTAATGGGTGCCTATTGGGATGGAGTCACTTGGGTTAGTTTGGGGTTAAGATAACCAATTTTTGGTACAATTTTGTAAATAATGTAAAGTCTCAGTGATTTGTGGATGCAGAGCTCATAGATGAATAGGAGTCAAAGGGGCTTAGCCCCTTGTTTTGGATAAGTTTTGAGATTCGTATTGTATGAAAACGTTTATAAATAATGAGTCTTAGTGAAAGCAAGAGGTAATGAAGTAAGAAAGAGGAAGAGCGAAGATAGAGAAATGGGTAAGATAAGAAGAAAGGCTCTGCAGTTGAGTGCGCAGAGGCCTGTTATAGACATATTTGGGCACTACAACCCCAATCTTATATGTCACTAAACCAAGGGCTCTTTAACCCATAAAAGTGTTGTTTCATATCCTAAAGTATCATGGTCAATTGATTACATCATTCCCCATAAGTTCCACTTGAAAAACCACTCAGAACTGGCCAAAACTGGACCATACTGACTGCTCCACTATTAGGGTGTGATGCATACTGACTCCTACACTAGCTAGGTGCGATGCATACTGAAGAGGCCTTCTGTGGGGTACGATGAGGAAGAATGGACAAATGTCCGAGACAATTTTCTAAGTGGATGCTCATGGAATCTTCTAGAAACTTCTCCTATGATACTTGCCTCTCTGAATTCGCCTAGGGATGAGTAAGAGATCCAAGAAATCTCCAAGTGGAACCAAGAACAACAAGTGGAATGACACTAATAAAAAACCCAAAGATGACTCACACCCTTGCAGACATCTATAAATGGATCCCTCATTTGAGAGATCTAGAGGCTGTAATTTTGTAATTTGTAAGGAAGTGCTGATAGTTTGTCTTTGAGAAGGAGCATTGTATTGTTGGGTGATCCTGCTTTTCATGAGGTGAAGAGGGCCTTGATGCTAGATCAGATAGCTGGGTTGTAATTCTCCCTTCTATTTTAATAAAGTTCTTTGAGTTTTCCTCCATACAATCGTGTATTTGTGAATGCCATTGTATGTTCATTGTATTTCTGATTCTGCAATGCTTATGATATAATAGATTGAAATGATTTGATGGTGTTTTGTTACTTTTCCTCTATAGGTATTCTTTAAGTAGGATAAGTAGGATAAGAGTTGCAAGCTCTATCAAGGGGGAGAGAAATTAAGCAAGGAGTCAAGTGGAAGATTCATGTTGGTTCCTTTGTCTCTCTCTTATCTATCATACATAGAGGAAATCCCAAATTTCTTTGATAGTTTGTGTTAGTGTCAGTCTTTCCAGCCTTCCTCCAGTGATCAAATATGCTCTTACAAAGTTATTGTGAAGTGTCAAGGTAAAATTTTGTCATTTCAGTGAGTCTTCAAGCAAAATTTGGTTACTAGGCATTAGGTCTAGGGTTTGCTCTCACTCTTTTCAAAGTTGCCCAAATACCAATATATGTCACTATTCAGCTGAGTCTATCATCATTCATAGGGTTTTCATTATCATCTCAGTGTCTAATGAGTCATTTTACACCTTGTTCATGCTTCAGTTGCACCTAGGAAAGGTCATTTCCCTCTCCTAGGGTTTTGAAGGCAATTTCTCTTGGACGGTCAAATCATCGGCAAAACTTGTTTCCTGATGTTCATACACCTTCCCCTATCCTTAAAGTACCTTACCAAATGCTTCCCATCACTGAGATTCCCCAATTCCTCATTTTCGCACAA